>APFE030630955.1:40992-53319 GCA_000404065.3 Pinus taeda | reverse complement strand
AAAAAATATAGTATAGTTTATACATTCTATATCTATATTTATAAAAGGTATTTTGAGCATATTTTTTACTAATTATAAATTGTTGTCCATGGAAAAAAATTACATATTTAATCTATTTATATCAAATATAGATATACCAATGTAATATAAATTGTTTTAAAAAAATATTATTTGAAGATACATGTTGTTGTCCTAGGAAAATGTAAATTGTATTTTAAAATACTAATATAATATAAGCTCAGTCGCTCAGGTTAGTGTGAGAGATAGTGCTAGTATTTTCACATCGGCACGAAGGAGACAAAGGTCATTAGTGCCGGTCTTGTAAACTGGGAAAAACAAAAGTTTGAGGGGAAATGGTGGAAAAAGGGAATTTAACTGCTCATGAAGAGGGACACAATAGGAGTTTCTTCATGAAGGTAAAGCATGTGGGGTTCACTATAGAGGTCCTCCAGGATCAAGGAATGGGTACTACAGGGAGAGTTACAAAATATTTTGTAATAGATGCCCCCTAAAGAGTGAAGGATGAGCTGGAGTGAGGGATGAAATGCTTTATAAATCAGTGTGGGGAACCAGTCTACCATTGGAAAACTTGCAAGCAAGTACATATACATACACATAAATTGAGATCTCTGTCAAATGATACATGAATCGTGGCATGGACGTAGCCATCCAGAGAATGATCATGTAAAGGGATCTAGGTATGGGCACAACCATCCGTCAAAGAGGATCATAACAAAACCAAGGTATGTCATAGCCATCCAATAATGAGAGGGATCACATATGATAGCTCATGGTCTAGTCGCAACTAGCCATCTGAGAGAGACATGTATATCATCATAACCATGTCACATCTTCGCAACTTGGAATTTTTGTGATCTGAGTCCAGGGTCTTGCGCTCCAACACGACTTGATCAAAGTACAAATCCTAACATGTGAATAGATGTGTTGACATTGAACATGCTAGAAAGTCACTTGATTACCAGTCATTGATGTAAACTGTTAACAAGCGCGAGAGAAATCACCAATAATGACAATGGTCCTAAAGTTACTATCAGCACAATCCATGGAATGCAAATAGAGGAACTGAAGTTGAACACCCATGAAATCACTCAATTGAAAGCTAATGATGTGAGCTTGTCATTGAGTGTGAAGAACTTGCCATTATGGCATGCAAGCTCTAAGGTACCAAAAAGGAGTCTCTTGGTCAACTTCCTGGATAATGAGTTGAAGTCGACAGAAAGTGATTGTGTCGAAGGAGGGAAATAATGAATCCCACATCATTGACGCGAGACAAGAGGATGCAAAATGATTTTGGATGATACAAAGAATCAGAGGTAAGTGTAACTGCAGAAGGACAACTCTTGAACATATCGACGACACAACTGGAAGTTTGGTAGCTTTTGGATCCATGGGATCGATGGTCATAATGATGTGGTAGATATAAAATGGAAGGAAAAAATGAAGGGCCCAACCTAGGAAAGTCAACGATATAAAGAAGGATATCCCAACCCGACACAAAGCAGAAAGTGTCATGCTCAAGAGTGAGTTGCTGACACAACTGATAGATTTCCAAATTTCCCCCACCATTCCTGGCAGGTACCCCAATAATTTTTTAATCGGAAGCTTGAAGGGGATGGCATGTGCTTGCACTGTAAGTTCATCCTTCAGACGAATCCAACCTAGTAAGTTTAATGATCCCTAGGAAGGAGAATCTCGTGTTTGTCATGGTGACGAATCCGATGTCGTTTAATATTTTAATGAGTTCGAAAAAGGTGTAACTTGGTATCTTTTTCATGTTTGTAGAGTTTGAAAAAGACACGTAAACGAAAACTCTACATGGCCCCTTTTCGTACATTTGTGTCTCTTGAGCCTGAGAAGGTAGAAAATAATGCTTGAGAGAACCGCT
The DNA here is from genome assembly GCA_000404065.3 of Pinus taeda. Classification (NCBI taxonomy): domain Eukaryota; kingdom Viridiplantae; phylum Streptophyta; class Pinopsida; order Pinales; family Pinaceae; genus Pinus; species Pinus taeda. The sequence goes on along the minus strand of APFE030630955.1, from coordinate 51,413 downwards.
TGACGATTTCAGTCAAGGAGTACCTTTTTCGTAAACAGTGCCTCCCAACTCCAAAAAGGGGTAAACTTAAATTGGGCACATGACGTTTCTCATCCGTTAACAAGCTTGAAACGACAAGGGCTTGACCATCGTTTCGGTTTTAAAGGGTCGGAATAGAGCTTGAAAACATAACCCCCATTTTATTCTCTTTTATGAGTCAAAAGGGAAAAATACTCGGCAATCTTTTCATCTTTCACGAGTTAGAAAAGAGCTTAAAGGTGGCTCGTCCTGGAGGAATGAGTGGTATAAAGGGTAGCAACTGATTCTGGCAATGAAGGAACTGCTCAAAACATGTAATGGTTAAGAGGTCGGCTAATAAAACCACTCATCGCTGCAGTCCCTTAGGAAAAGGAAAACAACCAAGTGAAAGCATATGGTTGGAAAAAGAGATGGTGGCGATGGAATGAAACAACCAAGGCTCATCTAGCAGAAATTAGCTGATAAAAACAAAAATCACGAGATGTAAAGTGGGAATGGGTTCAGTTTTACACAAGCTTGAACCATGGAGAAGTCTACTTGGATTCATTTTCATGTTAACAAAAGCTTGAAATGAACAACTATGCTTGCTATAAGTTTGCATGCGCCCAACATAATGACTCAAATTGAGGTACATGCCCCCCAAGCTTCATTTTAGTCAACTAGGTGGACATAATGAAGGTTCACTTTCGAGATCTTGGAAAGACTCGACTAGGATTTTATGAGATCTTAATCAAAGAATCGACTGGGAAAAGGGATTTGCATCATTTTTTAACGAGTTTGACACAGTAAAATAACTATCCTCGATCCCTTGTTTCATTTTTTAACGATCTTGACACAAGACAAAGAACTATGCTCACATTCCTTGTTTCATTTTCTAACAAGCTTGACACAAGACAAGGAACTATTCTCATCCCTTGTTTCATTTTTTAACGAGGTTGATATAGGAAGAAACTCTCCTCGTACTCCTTGATTCATTTTTAACGAGCTTGATAGAAGACAAGGAACTATGCTTCGACCCCTTGTTTCACTTTTTAACGAGCTTGACACAAGACAAGGAACTATGCTTATCTCTTGTTTCATTTTTTAATGAGGTTGACACAAGACCAGGAACTATCCTCACACATCTGTTCATGAACCATATGATAACATGGCCCCCAAGAGGTCTTCATTAGACAAAAGAACCACTCTCTAGGAGGAACACATGTCATTTGGTACCATAGACAGATCGAGTTCCAATGCCCCCAGTACATAATGTACTATATCATCTGTGTGATCACCAGCAGATGTGGAGACAGAATAGGTAGCCACATGATTGAGTTGTGGTGGGGGGAGGGGGGTATTTCTTGCAAACAAGAGCCAATAGGGGACAATGTTTTCATAGGAGGCACCTGGTGACCAATGAACAACAATTGATCAATAGTCACAACTCTCCCTTCATGCGGAAAACAAAACACACGAGAAAGTGAAGAAACAAGAGCTCCCATGACATAAACATAGTTGCGTCCAAGGAGAAGATTGGAATCTAAGGGTCCTTGGACTACCATCACGTCTATATAGATGGTCTTTCTTTCCAAAGTAATAGGGAACTTTAGAAGGATCCCCAAGGGTTGACCGGTTCCTCCGTTGAAAGCTAACAAATTCTGGGTGACATGCACAAGCTGTGGGGGAACCCAAATCTTTCCAAGTAGTAGAAGACATGATGCTAATAGACACACCTTCATCTAATATAGTGCTAGGTACTACCATGTTATAGGCTTGTACTATGATCTGGAAAGGCACATAAGATGGGAGGTGGAAAGTAGTCAATGGACCCTAATTGAAAGAGACGACATAACTACTTGGTGGGGGTATCATATGATTTCCCCCATTCTTTACAGGAATAGGAGAAGGAATCTCTTGAACAACCGGGACGAGAGGGTCATGCTTCGATTCATGAGAATCTGAGGAGACGAGAAGAATATGAGTAGTATGATCACCACTCTCTTCCGGAATAGAGTGATCAATTGAAGGAAGAGACAAGTCGACACTCTTTTCGACCAATGGTTGGTCGGGAATAGGCACAAAAGAGTCATCCTCAGGAAGAGAAGGATGGGCAAGAGATGAATCCAAGTAAGTCTCTTTACCAACAAGGAGAGGGTTAGAAGAAAGCCTCTGATAACCAATGGGAAGTTGGGGTTCAAGAGCTGCAAGATTTTCCAAAAGTTTGGAAACTTTATCCATAAGAGGACAAAGGTGAAGAAGATGCTCTCCTTCACATAACCTATAGGGGAATATAATATTCCCTTTCTTCTTACCATCATTAATTGAGGGTGCAACATCGACATGATCTCCAGAGGTCAATGGGGATGGTTGATCTAGATTTTGAGACCATACCTCTAAGACTCTAGGAATGCCAGGATAGTATCGAAAGAGATGGTCACCCTTACATAGCCTGCAAGGGAATTTTACCTTCCGTGAAAAATCAGAGGGTTTGTCGATGGGGGTGCATTTGGAGTAATAGCTGCATGGTTGGCCTCTCACTTATCTGACTTCTTCTTCTTCTTCTTCTTAGCCTCCTGATTACTGGATTTCAAACTTTCACCAGGCAAAGTAGAAGAGGAAGGTGAAGAAATTGGGGAAGAAGGCGAGTGCTCAACCTCAAAATCATCATGACATGGTTCGAATGAAGGAGACGTTTGGACAGGAGTCAGGATGCTCGAGACCACCGAGGTCGAAAACAACCAGATAGGTAAACCAATGTTTAACCCAGGGAGGGACAACGTTTCCATATAAGGAGCACCAACATTTCCAAAAGAAGGAAAAGGACTAGGATTCCCATCTGAGGGGAATCCTTGACTAGTAGACTCTGGAAATGTTTTCGTTGGAATCAACCCCAAAGAATCACTAAGGAAGATAACTTTAACCAGGAATATTTTGTGGGTAGTTAATTTTAAGATAGTGAAATAAAACTTTGCCTTTTCATATTTTAAGAGTTGAGAAAAGAGAAAAAGGTGAATATCGTTTTCGATTTGAAACAAGCTCGAAAGGACAAGTGCTCAGGTGATATTTTATATTTAGGGAGTAAAAAAGATCAAGATGACTACTAAGGGTACTCTAGGTAGAAAGGATTACTAGGTAACCATGAACTGTATAATACCTCCCATCGAACTGAGAAGTACGGGCAGACAATCTCCCCGAATGCTATGTTCAGTGTATCACGTTCACAAGGAAGTAGACTTGGCTTCCAACGGATAAAGGATTACAAACCTAGTGGGGTCTCCCTTTATATACACGACAGTATGGCAAGCACAAGTCTGTACTAGCACTATCTAATGACGAAGCAAATGATAGATTGTAGGTTTAAAGACGTCGAAACACGTCTCTAGCCTAGACCACTAAATGTGAGTGTTAAGTTTCAATGCTTCCTTAGGTTAATTCAATAAATTTTAATGGTTGATCTTGAATTAGGTTTTAATTACAAGGCCCTACCGCTACCATCTGAAAACTCCTATATGCAGTTATATGAGAAAAGAGATCTTTGTCTTCTATGAAAGTTATCGCTAATTGAGAGATAGAGAACACAAAATTAATGAAACAACCGAAGAATGAAATCTTTCACTAATAAATCTCCTAAATGCACTTAATCTTCCTATAACAACATAAGAAGTTTCATTTCATTTCCAATGCTTATGATGATGCAATTCTAACTTCTCAATAATGCTACTAATGTAATATTTTCCCTTAAGTAAACTAGAATGGTGTTCTTCTTTTCATAAAATGCAAAAGGAATCTTTCACACAAAGCACTTTAATGAAAATTTCACAATTCTGAACAAACAAGCATCAATCAAGTCCAAAGCATGATAAATGAAACTAAAAGCAACTTCTTCCCTGAATCAAACAAACCAAACACATAAATGCTTCAATTGTGAAATCAAGCAATGTAATCTATGATTGGAAAGAGAAAAGAGACTTGAAATAAGAGAACAAATGCAAATCTTTCACTCATTCTATTGAAAATGAAGTAAAAAAAGCATCCTAGTCCCTTCTAGGAGGAAGAAGAGAGTATGAGGGTCAGGACACACTGGCACAGGAATGGAGAAATTTTGATTTTTTCTTAACTCAGAGACTAGAGCAACTTTTGGGCCAAAAGTAGCATTGATCGGAATGACTAGCACAAGTTTTAGGCTAATACTAGAGCTGATAGCTCGGTCAGCGTGACTGCCTAACTGACAAGTAGCGCTGATCGAGGGATTCAAAGAAAAAATAAAAAGGAACTTCACACAGGGCCAGATTTAACACATCAGAGGGTGTCCTAAACCAAACAAGCACGCAAAGCAAGCTAAATTAAGCTTTCTATTCAGGGAGAAGATGGTCTAAAAAGTTGATAGGGTCAAAACCATGAGAGAAAAAGACACTGGCCAAGGTTTGGGACAAACCCTAATCTTCACTTACAGGCATCGACGTGGTTGCCTAACTGACAACAAGTGCCAGAGGTTGGTCGGCATGACTGTTGCTCAGCATATCACGCTGATTGGTGTGACTATTAGCAGATTAAGTGTGCTAATCAAGGGAGCTAAGAAAAAAAATTAAAATAGGGGCCAAATCTGCTATTATGAATTTCAAACTTAGGCCAGTAAGCAGGAGAAAAGAAACAAAACCAAAGGGAAAAATTGGAACTATAAAAGTTCTCACAAAATCATTAAATCCAAGACAAAAAAAAGGATTGGTTCCCTAGTGGAGTCGCTAATTTGTGGTGAAGTAAAATTATAAGTGCTGACACAAATGAATTCCTCTAGCCCGATGATGGGTCTAGCCACAACAGATACATTCTATGTAAGATTTCCTTAGGTTGGAACCAATTAAGAGGGCCTATCTCTTAGTCTTCTTATCCTTTTTGTTAATGTCCTTGCTTGCTCGCTCCAGCTATCTCTCGCTTCCTTCTTCAAGCAGCTGAAACAAGTAAACAACAACAGATGACAAATGTAATAATAGATAAATTATAATTCAACCTACTTAACAAGTCAAGAAACATTAAGTTGTGAATATGTAATATTACAAAACATGTAGGAAATCAATCGATAGTTGCATATATTAATATCAAAGAGAGATTACAACCATTTTCCTTGACGTTGTAGTCCTCCTCTGACAAGACCAAGTTCGCACACACTTCTGATAGCATTCCATGATGGCCTCAATAAACAATATTTTTAAGGCTCTTCCCTTTAGGCTTCACTCCAAACCAAATCACACTTATCGCTCACACAACTAGATAGCTACAACTAGTAATAGCTTACGGTCTACTTCAAACCAAAATAGCATTAGCACACCAATATCAACACTCAATAAAAACTAGCACTAACACTAGCTTGTGCTTGGGAAAAAGGGAGGTTTATATAGGATGAATGGATGGGAGATGGATCCTCTTCTCATGGGAGAAGGTCTTATCCCTTGAGGTAGTTCCATCATTATAGGGGAAAGGAGCCCAAATTGACATCTTTGACCCCATCTGGCCAAACCATTTATCAGACTTCCAATACGAAGCTTCTAGAGCTGGAAGATTCAGTTCTTAATTTAAAAAACTTTTCATAACAGGATTGGTGTGACTAGAACATAGGTCAGTCGCTTTGGTCGATGCAAGGGATAGTGCTAATCTCTGCACATCAGCACGAGGGAGACAAAGGTCATTACTGTTGGTCTTGTAAAATGGGAAAAACAAAAGTTTCAAGGGAAATGGTGCAAAAATGGAATTTATCTGCTCATGAAAAGGGACAAATCGGGAGTTTCTTTATGAAGGAAAACCATGCGGGGTTCACTATAGAGGTTGTCCAAGATCAAGGAATGGGGAGTATAGGGACAATGACAAAATGTTCTGTAACAGTGTGCATGATTGTTATAGGTCTATTTTGGCACATCACTCTTGATGATCAAATAAATGTAAATAGTTTCTATCAAACCCTAATTGAGTTGCTACATGCACTAGACATGCCACCTCATTGAGTGCTTCTATCCATTGGAGTTTCTTGACTTCGAACCCTGTTGAAGTGCTTCCTTGGGTCACTAGCGCACCCTTGGTTAGGGGTAAGTGCTCTACAGAGCAGGTAGCTCCATTCAAGGTTGCATTGCAGAGCAACTAAGCCCACTCAAGCCCACACTGGGTGAGAATCCTTGAAATGTTCATTGGATCCTGAGTATATTCCTCCTTTCTAGATCCTTCTAGAAGGAACCTTGCTCTTATCCTATCAAGATGAGCTCGACTTATGATAGCCTTGGAACATCTAATCCTCTATCTTCTCATTCCTTTGAACATGGAAACTAATCATCGAATTATGGAAAACCAATCAATGCCATATTAATGACAAAACCACTTTCATTCATTTATAAATTGGCATCCAATCATAGAGCCAAAGAGCTTGGATATTATAGACAAATATTGTTGGTTTAGAGACTTGAAATCATTGTCAAAGTAATGTTATGCTATTGGGTTGATGTTGCTATTGGTGTGATGAGGGCTTGGACTAAGCTAGATGAGTGACACAAGATTGAACCACATTGGGTGTAACTTCTCCTCTATCAATCAATAAAGTTGTTTGTTCCTTTTCCAATATTTTTGTCTACATCTATAATGAATGTATGATCAAATGTTGTTGATTCCATTTGTTTACAATAAATAGATCATATGCTTTGATTGTTGTCGTCTTCTATTTATGTTGGAAGGAACCAATTGAGCGAATTCAGTTTGAGCAGGAGCGACGGGAGCAACTCAAAGGAGATAAAAGGAAGTGAAGGATCACAAGTAGGTTCTTTTATCTTATTTGTTTATTGTATAAAAAGGTTAAACATATTTACTTCAGTTGTTCTAAGTGTAACTACCCAGGGAAGATATAATTATCTGTAGGGATACATTTTGTATAACAAATTGGCGACCATACTGGGGAACGACCATCGTTCCTGGTAGTTATCCCTTGTCTTAGCAACACTAGTAGACTTTGCTTGAGTTCATTGACCTAGATTCAGTCATTTTGAAGTTTGTTTGGTCAAAATGTGTGCTTATTTGTGTGCTGATAGTTCTCTATGGAATCAACACACTGTTGTTCTTGACACAATGCGTTGCAAAGTAGCCCTAGCCTAGAGACAGTGCTCTGCAACACACTATCTTCCACTTCGGGCTGCGCTAGTTCTTGTCAAGCCAAAAACCCATCTTTTTGCTTGATTTCTTCCAAACTATTTCACATATTGTTTGCTGAATGGTTAATGTTTCTCTGTCCCTGAAATCAAAATTAGCATTTTTTTCCATGCCCACTTTGGCTTTGTTTGTTCAATGTTTCTTTATGTTTTCTTTATCATTGTTGAATCAATCCCAAAGTTAGCTTACATTGATTAGCCTTTACTTTTCTGAAAAATAATTGTCGTAAAGTCTTCATTTCTTTGAAAAATAAACCGTCATAAAGTCTTTGTTTCTTGTGAAGAGCATTGATTGATCGTTTGTGCATTTAGTTTCTTTGTGTTCATCTAAACATTAAAGGAATGAAAAGAAAATCATGCATAATGCATTTAGAAGTTTGTGTGTGCTTGTAGGAATGGTATAGGGAAAGATGCATTAGATGTGCTCTATGCCCTTTGTTTAAAGATTCTGATTACTCTATCCCTTTTGGTTATGGTTTTCATTGTTTAAATCAAATGAAAAGAATTTTTCCCATTTTAATTGCATTCTAGGAGTTTCAAAAACATCATGTAGTGAATCTGAAACACAAACTTTTAAACAAGATCAACTAAAATTTATCTCAATTAACCTAATGGAGCATTGTAACTTAACACATAACATTTAGAGGTTTAGGCTAGAGACGTGTTCTAGCATTGTTAAACAGAACAACTATCGCTAATGGTCTGCGATACATTCCAAGTGTGATACCTCATTCCATGTACATAAGTATATCGTATCTAATCCAATTTCTTTCGGGTATATCAGGTGGTGTTATAGTATGAAAAGTATAAGGGAATGCCCACACTATACGGTTTCACATTAGACAACTCTAACATGGATTGGGCCTCCATGTACTTTCGGGTATATTTGGGAGGAGTACATTAGGTTGCTATCCATCCATAGGTATCCGAGTCAACCGCCTTGTATACTATGATACACTGAAAACAACATTCAGGGAGATTAACTGCATGTATGTTAAGTCCTTGGCTCCTCCGAGGCAGTATATTGCAGTTCACAGTTACTTGGTAATTCTTTTGCCTAGATTACCCTCTTTTTGTTTATTTATTTTCATAATAAAATCAATCAATAATCATGGAATAAAATCAACCATTACCTCGTTGTTCGCATAGGACAACGAGTAAATCGCCTTTACGACATGAAGCTACACCTAGTCAGCGAAATTGGTCTTGTTTAACTGAGTCCAGTACATCACAAACTTCTGGTTCTTCATCTGATTTACCAAAGTCATATATACCGGTACGTATTGTGATTCCAGTTACTCCTACTATTACTGGTTTATCTACTACTGAAGTGGAGTGTTTACAATTACCTAAGGACACTGAAAGTGAACTTAGTGAAACGGTAACTGAAGTTGTCCAACAAGAAGTTGATTCTCAACCAGAAGTTGTTCCTGTACCAGAAAACGAATGACCAGTTTATCCTCAGACATCTCTAACTATTGAGACCTCTCCTTTATCATAGATTCAAACACTAGAAATTTATTACGGAACTGATGGTGAAATCCTTCCACCCAGTTTGATTTCTTTTGAAGAGGAATTTGAAAAAGGAAATTCACCTAGAACTCCAACTCGTTTTGGACCAGGGCTTTATCTTTATCCTTCTTATACTACTCCTCTTGATCCTGTATACTTTCAAACTCCCATAGATTCATTAGGAAATTTATTGGGTCATTTGACTATGGTTGAAACAACATCCCAGACTATATCATCTATTACAGTTGCGAAAACATCTGCTGTCACTACTTCTTCGATGTTTACCACAACATTTGAGTCACATATGTATGGTGGTCCGTCCGTCCCACTAGGTTACCAATCATTATCTGGAACTCACTTCGGTGTTTCTTCTAGTCCATGGTCTTCACCCATGTCATCCATAGGAATTTTACTTGGTTCTTCACTTACGTATACTGAACAGTTTGATCCATCAAGTCAATATCAAGCTGGTCCATATGGTTACTATCCAATGTATCCATTTAACATTGGATTACCTCCATATGGAGAACAATATGCCCAACCTGCTTATTCTTCATATTCTGGGGGGCCACCATATGGAAGTATATCGTCATCTTTAGGTCCAAATTATTTTGGAATGATTATTTGTCAGTGGAAACCTACAATGCCTATTCAACCAAGGCTTGTGTATCCATCACAACCAATACAACATGTTTCATCCATACCTACTATGCCTGTAGTTATGACTTTACCACAGTTGCAAGCTCAGTTGGTTGTATCTCAACCTTTGCAAGATGATCCTTCAACCTCTTACCCTCAAGTTTCAAGTCTACAGATTTAGTCTTCTCAGGCCATTTTACAACAATCATTTGTGTTTGAAATCCAACAACCTTAGGCCATTTTATCATTAACTGGGATGAATTAGACTTATACTGGTCCAATTTATCCACAAACTAGTCAAACTTATACTGATGGGAAACAACCATTGTATCAACAACTGTGGTAGCAACAATACCAACAACAACAATTCCAAGAGTACCAAACTTATCCTGGACTTGGTCAACAAGCCTATGCTAGGTTTGGTCAACAACAAGCTTACCCAGGTTCTAGTCAATAAGCCTATGCTGGTTTTGGTCAACAACAAATTTATCCTGGTTCCCAACAACAACCTTATACTAGGTATGCTCAACAAACCTACCCCTATCAAGGTTACCATCAACAGATTCCTTATGTTGGTATGCAAAGGCCTATTGCCTAGGAAAATCCATCTTACCCTGGTTACACTCAACCCGACCTAAACCGCCAATTGCCTTTTGTTGCAACACTTGAATTACCAAATTTAAATGGGCTTGCCAATGATCTCATTCTTTATACAGCTTGGTGGCCGGTGATTCCACACAAATTTGCTTATGATATTCCTAAGTTCAATGGAAACCTTGGAGAATATCCATCCAATCACGTTATGAATTTTCATTTATGGTGTTCATCCAACTCCCTAAATGATGATTCAATAAGACTACATCTTTTCTAGTGAACGCTCACTGGTCTGACTGTAAAGTGGTATATTGAATTACCACGAGCTTCATTTAACAACTTCATAGCCTTAGCGACTACATTTTTAACCCATTTCCAGCTACCCATCAGATGTGAAACTGGAATGGAACTTGTTAACACCCAGGTTGTTCCCTATGACTCCCAAGGGAATACGGCTGGGGTAACCACTAACCAACCTTTGGATTATAGATCCTA
>APFE030630946.1:235027-247606 GCA_000404065.3 Pinus taeda | reverse complement strand
TAAATGATGATGAGCCAACACTTCAAATTTGCTTGCTCATCACTCTAGCAATCTCCCCATGTGATGATGAGCTCACAACCTAACATGTGAATCAAGTTACTCTCATTTCATCACACCCCAACTAGTTTCACACATTCACAGTGTTGGCATCCTTTCTACATTTATGTGATTACCATGATTCATGCGTAGTTTTTCACCATATTCAAGTGGGTGTTCTATCATGTCTAGCAGGTAGAAAACTTGGTTCCCTCATTCAGAACGTTCACACAATTTTTCAAAAATTTTCTTTGTTCGTGTCAAATTGGGGATCTTCCATATCAATCAACTGGTCTAATTTTTCTTCTACCTTGGGTGGTTTTCATGTAGTTGATCATTTTCCCAACATCACATCCAATGACAGTCGCCTCACACACTATGATTTTCACTGTGTAAAATCTTTATTCTTATATTTTTGTCAAGCAAGTGAGCCACCTCAACCTACGTTGATGGCTATGGCAGACCTCATTGTCTTGACATGAATGATGAGAATGACAAGATCTATCTATCCATATCAGATTCTTATTGTGATCCCCTCTCTCGAATCAGGAATCCATCCTCTCAAATTTCACGAATATTTCAAAATAGCCATCACGAATTTTATGACCCAATCATTGAATGGCTGGAACAATCTTACTTGGTGAGTCGTGTTGTAGGTAACAAGCTTTAGTCCTTCCTCACACTCGCTAAGAAATTTGGTGTGGAAAAACACACACTTGCAACAGGTCTCTGAGGTTTGTTGAAAAATGGTAGTCACCAAAGAGGTAAGCGTGTGTGTTGGGTGGTTGTGATGCATTCTTCCACCAACAAGCGATACCTTCTCTCTCATGTGCAATTTTTTCAAGTTTTTTCATTTTCTGTTGCACACTATTTTTTATCTGTTTTAATCACTCATATCTTTGTGACTACAGGTAAGGTACACCTACGGTGGCTTCACTAGAAATTTCATTTTATGTAACCCCAACCATTTAAGATACGAGTAGGAGTAGTGTTTGCTTTTTCGTTTGTCTTTGCTTTCTGGTTGGCATGTTCGTTTGCTTGTTGACTTGGTTGATTTACTCGCTTGTTGTTGTTTTCACTTTCTTTGCTTACTATTTTTTTTTTTTTTTTTTTTTGGTTTTACTAATACCTTCCTATTTTTGTTTCTGGAAATAAGTGTTTCCAACTACTACGTTCTGGCTTTTGCATAGAGTATGTGGTTGAGATTTGAAGAGACTTGTGACAGTGTAGAACTTGGCCAGTCTTGTGTTCATCTTCACTATTATTGTTTATAACCTTCGGCTGATGAAGTCTTGATGGAAAATACGAGTCGTGTGCAAGGGAAGTTTTGGTCCAACCATGAACTTGTGTCCACACTAGGAATCCCCATGCCTACACTCAGCCTTCTACTATGTGTGTTCAAGCTCATCCAACTAATAGAAATGGAGAAGGGGAAAATCTAAATGAGCAAACCTATGTCAGAGCTCTTACATGCTTCTCCGAAGGAACAACCTCTTCTACCCCAAAAATAAATAAGTTCCTATGCATAGTCATCTTGAAAAGATACAAAGGTGAAAGAAGAGAAAGACTTCCTGCACAGAGAGGTGAAGCATGCAACTCCGCTAGGGAACTAACCAGGCCCACTGGCAGTGAAGAAATGCATGTGTTCCTGCGTGACTCCATTGGGGTACTGTCCAGGCCTGTTGGCAGTGGGGCAATAGTAGAGATGAAAACTTATACTCTAAAAATCTTCAACTCGCAAGCTAAACTACCCTTCCCGAATTCGAAACACTGTGATCAAGCTGAACTTTTGATTGTGTTTGACTGAGTTGGAAAAAGGTGAACCATGTATGTGCATGGGATAAGTGGGGAAGCCGAATTAACCCGCATAGTGATTCAATACTCCCCGAGAGACCAAGGCCCTGTCCTATCAATGAACCAAAACAGAGAAGTTGGAGTTCTACCATTACGTTGCCAAGTGTTGTAGCGGCTATAATCACCCTCCAAAATTTTGGCCTGCACCCAATTTCAGAGCCTCCCTTGAGAGTTTCATTTGATGATTACACACACTCGAGTTCACTCACTGAGCTCGTGTGAGCCTTCACACCCACCTTGCTTGATCATCTCACCCAAGTTTTTTCATGATGATGTCAAAGTCTTTGCTTCGTGTGTACATGTTGTGTTCGCTATGAAAACATCTATCGCACTCACGCATGGAGTCACATTCACTACCATGCAAGCATCAACACAGTAAACCAATGATCAATCGCAAGTGTTACACCTGTTGCTTACATCATTGGTCAGTCATGTTGAGCATGTGTGTCTGGATGGCTTGAGTCGTCTCGTTGTCAAGTCATGTAAGTGTGTGTTTTCAAGATCATGTATGCATCTTTCGCTCATTCACACACTTAGTCACTTTGTTGAAGTTCTGATGACCAGATTCCCCTTTGATAGTTGGACCATCACCATGCCATCAAATCAACCAACTATCACCTAGAACAATGTAGAAGAAGTAAGCAAGCCATCCCAAGCTGCACTATCCACAAGAAAATCAATCAACCTTCATGTTGGTCAACTAGAGAGTTTGACCTGATAGCCACCACGGGACTGGCTCCCCTCAAAAATTACACAGAGGCTATAGACCTTTCCCACTCTGCTGACTGAGAAAATTGTGTAGACAAGCCTGACAAAAACCTAGTGCCCATCCCTATCTCCCTCAGAAAATTACTTAGTTTTTCCAGCTAGACCTCCCAACAATCTATCGACTACTCACCCAGGAAATTTTGTATTTTTCATGAGCAAGTACTCTGCTGCCTAGTAGTCCACTTAACTCAAAAAATGTGCAGAGGTGATCAGCAATCCAGACTCCCAACATCAGCACAATTTTTCCCGCCAGCAACTCCCGTCAGTTGACTGCCAGTTCCCTCCAGTAATTGCGTAGTTTTTTCTACCAAGCTCCAACAACTGACTACTAGTTCCCCTAAGGAATTGCATAGTTTTTCTGCCAATGACCAAGCAACTAAATGCCATTTCCCTCTATTAATTGCAAAATTTTTGTTTCCAAGCTCCCACTGCCCGCTCGTTCAGGAAATTGTGGAGATTTTTCCTGCCCAGCCTTCATGCAGCCCAGACTGTTCCTCCCAAAAACTATGTAGCTTTTTCCTCCAGTAGAGCTAGACCTCACAGACAGTCACTGTCAATCCAAATTGCCCATCATCATCACTTAGTGACTCTTGTGTAGTTTTCATCAGTAGTGCCCAAAGCCTCCATCCCGCCTCGCAACCTTGATACCTCTCCCGTTCACCTGCATCTAAAATGATCATGCATCATGGTATACTAGGAGGTTTTTGGATTTGATGTTGTCTCGTCATGAGTGATTGCAGGTACAAGTACACAAATGAATAGGGCGCGACAACAGATGGGATGAACGAAGGGACCACATGCAGAAGAACAGGTTCACCAACAGGCAAACATACGATGCATGCAAAGAGATATGCTCGTGAACGGATGATCATGCAAAGATATGTTCACAGATGGACGAATGAGAAAACATGCAAGACGTACTCACGGATGGATGAACAGATGAACATGCACCTTCCGTGAATTAACGAACCTGTCAATCTTACCAACATACAAGCAAGGAGAAATATGTATAAGAAACATCAAGTGAACCAATGACCATCAAAGACTCTGTGCACTATTCCATGTGGAGGTGAAGCTGGGACACTCCATGAGGACATCCATCACCCTCAGCACTGCAGCTCGACATGCACACCAGCGGGAACACAAATGTACTAGCACTACCATGTTGAGTCATGTCACGAGTCATGTCGTCCACATATCTATTGTGGGCCATACTGTCAATCAATGTAATGTAACGTGGAAGTCGAAGAGACCCACTTATTGTATGAAGAGTCATGTAAAGTTGAAAATTCATGGAATTCAACGAGTCATGAGGGTAGTTGAACAACCAAAAGGGTTAGCTTCAGCCTTAGCTATAAATACCCCCTCATTTGTACATGCAAGGGAATTTTTTCACCTCAAGTCCCCCCACATAACCTTGACAGTCTGTAATATTTTCTTTGAGGAGTAAGTAGTGGCTCCAATGCCCCGCCCATGGGGTTAGTGATGTATGGTGGAACAATGTGTCTTGGAACTTTCTCTTAATACAAAGGCCTGATAATAGGCCAACACGTTTTCACACATGTATTGTAACTACACTTGTAATGCATGTTTCTTTAACTTGTGTTTAACACGTGAACTCATTCACTTGTTGTGATACATATCTATTAATGAAAATGTGTTGTATATGTTGTTAACATTGTCCTACCCATGGTGGCTACCTCCCTGGACATCAGACAGACCTTTCACATAAAACTTGCTATAACAACCATTCCACTCATGTGAACTCATCCGTTGAGTGTTGTACGTGTTATCCTTCCTTGTGTGTTGTGACTGTCGCATTCGTGTGGACTATTCTTCTAGAAGTTGTGCATGTCTTGTTGTGTTGTGTGTTCCTAACAAAGTTGGGGCTTCCTCCCGACCAACTTGGGACTCACTCTCACCGTCTTCGTCTACAGTGAAAGAACCATTGACACAAGTGACACTAGAAATCACCAAGCATGCAAACCTCATTTCTCGAAGACAAAGTTGACCACTCTCCTGTAATGGCAAGCAAGAGTTGAGGCAAATCGTTAAGATAATGGTAGCTGAGTCGTCATATCGGATGGGACTCCCACACCAAACAGTGTGATGTTTAGTTGGGACTTTATACCGGGGTGATCCCCTGAATGTTGGAGGGTCCAACACCGTCAACAATATGTTAGGGTTAGTGGTAAATTTTTGGGACATTTTAAAATATATTTTTTTAATGTAAAAGATACATAACATCCTATAAACATTTCTATGGTGTTTTCTAGTTTACATAAATGCACTCCAAACCCACCAAAAACCAATTTCAGGGATGCATAGAATAAAAGACCACTAAATTGAAAATTTTTCTGTTCTTCATCAAATATTTGGAATTAGAACTTTTATTGATACAATGTTGACCTATTTAGGTGGAGCTTTATAAGTGGAAAGGACAGATCAGATGTTTAACTGTCTGATCAAGGTAATAAATCTATTGTAAATAAATGAATAAACATACATGTACACACATTTTTGTTGTTGACATGTGAACACTTAAAAAAAAACATTGTTGTTGGTTGGTTCATATAAACTCTCGTAATTCTGAGTAATTTGACTTAAAATGAGACACATTGGTACTATTTTAGAGAAACTTGTTGATTAACTATTTGGGAATAAATACCCTTGAGTGTTCTCTGTGTAAAGAATTTAGATTTGAGTAAGTGTATCATATGCACTATTTCAGTCATTCTAGGTATGAATCTAGTTGTGTTAGGTGATATGTGGAGGCACAAGGTGCCATAATGAGCATTATTTATGTTCTTCCTTTCATGGTAAACCTTTCTTTCCATGTAACTAGGACTTAAAATAACAGAATGTAGACTGAGGGATGAGGTGTAGCAAAATACCCAAGGTAATGCACCACAGGTGCCAGAGATAGATATATTCCTTATCACGTTAAGGAAGAGGCTTGAGATGTTACCTATCACAACCTAATGAAAGATCGTAATAAGAGGTGCATTCACTTTAATGACTTAGCCAATACTATCCAGGTAAATGTAATGACTACTTAGAAGTAATCCCATTGTAATAACTACCTAGAAGTAATCCCATTGTAACAACTACCTATAATTAATCCCATTGTAATAACTACCTAGAAGTAATCCCATTGATTCCCTTTATGCAAGAACATGGTTAAAGAATATTTCAATTTTGTAACTCTAGCAAATTACAGTGATGTTGTTGGTTTTAAATTTGAAATAAAATATGCAATAATATGATAAGTTGACTTTTGAATCCTCCATTTCAATTGGTTTTATGGAACAGGTGATGCTCTAAAACATGTTCATTACATGAAAACCCTTGGAAGGCTCGAGGAAATCCATGGCCATGACCAGAATAACTCTTTGATTGTGGATGTTGGGGCGATTTTTTAGCATAAATAAAGTCCTTGAAATCAACATTGAAGTCCTTTGATGTTGAGACAAGAAATCCCAGGCACTAAGGACAACAGTCCCATATCTGTGCACCTTCTCTAAACTAAACAAAACAAAGGAAAGATCTGAGGAGGCGAAAGCTTAAAGAACAATGTGTAGAACCAAATATAGGCTAACATCTAACCTATAACATATCAAACCATACAAAAATGTTGACACATATTCCAAACACGTGTTTATACATGCCATAGTGTTTACATTTTTACAAGGAGGATACTATATTATGGAAAGTGGTTTCTGTAGAAATTTCCACCATAGATCACCTGATAATGCAATATACTAAAGCAAAATACTTGATCTACTTCTACAAACAAACTTGCGGAAGCTTAATCGATTTTGAGCAAGATCAAATAGAACACATATAACAGAGAATGATAAATCAATCACACATGAACACAAAAGAATACTCTGGGGAAAGCCTTAGCTAAAAACCTCGCTATCTATATTATCATACAAGTGGAAATATCTCTGGATTACATAAAGCTTTAGTTCACAAGCTATCCATCTCTCAGTACAATCCCTCAATACTACTCATAGATAGAATAGGCATAACATATGCCTTCCTTCAGTCCTCCAAGCCTCCTATTTCCTTGCGCAGTTTCTCTTGGGTCCTCCGGCTGCCACCTACGTGAATTCACCTCTCACACAACTCACAAAACTCAGAAGTAACTGTGCAATCTCCAAGGAATGAATTCCTTCTGCATGCAAGAGATATCCTCAATGGAATATTCCTACAGCTGATAGTACATTGTCCCATCATCTGATCTCAACTAGGTCTCTGACTGAATTGACATGCATGAGTTATTTATGAGAGAATATTTAGTTATCTGAAGTGCAGTAGTTACATGCATGCATGCATTGACTAACTGAACTCACAATCAATTCCACAAACTGTTGGAACTAATCTAACTGGACTTAACTCAATTAACTGAGCTAACTAATTACAACTTAAAGCACAATTCATCTTGATCACTGTAACTAAGGGATAACTTCCTCAATCAAAGGGAAAATTGTTGCATATCTTGACATAGACTTCATGTTTGATTTTCTCCAACTAATTAACTCAATATGAATTAATTAATTATTTTTCAAACAACTGCTAAGATCAAATTCGAATTTTAATTCTCCATTTTAGTTCAGGGACTAATTAAAATTGGAATGTATCGTGAAATGCTATTTGTAACAATGCTATTTTTATCACTTCTATATTTAGCATTTCTTGTTGCTATTTTCAGCAATTTCTTAACATAAAAAGTTTCAAAATTAATGCTAAGTCAATGGTAGCATTAGTTCAGTTGAAGCTAAAATTGGCTCAATTATTTATATTTATCTTAATTTTTTCCTTGGTATGAGACCAAAAAAGAAGATTTCACTGGTTGGTCAAAGAAAAAGGGTCGATGGTATATGAATATTTCACTAGTTGCATTGAGAAGAAACCACACGTCATTGAGGAATGGATGGGTCAAAGTTTTGAACAGAATCCAAAAGCTATGGAGGAGTGGATGTGTGGGAGTATTGAACACAATTCAAAAATCAAGGAGGAGTGGAACAGTTCAATTTGAACAGAAACCACAAATCAAGGAGTGGAGAGGTGGGAGTTTTCCTTTTACCTAGAAATCTGGTTCAGTAAATCTTGATGAGGAACTGAATAAGAAACCTAACCTGAATGATATTACGTACTAGAATAGTGATTTATATACAAAGGACAACCCTGATTACTACAATAAAGGAAGGCACTTGCCTTCTATTATAGGTTGTGCAAGATACTTAAATGTAGTTGGTCCACATGTTCCATGTTGGCCAAATGATGATGAAGCAGTGACATTTAGATAAGTATTGTAGTACCAAGATCTGGCATCAGTAGAAGCTACTCCTAATGATGGTATTTTGTTAGTACCTTTTCAAAAGTACCATAGGATTTCATTGGCTTGGATGGTTCTACAAGGGACAACCAACATACACTGTGATGGTAGTATTCTTGCAGATGATCAGGGGCTTGGGAAGACTATCTCAGTGATTGCTTTAATTTTGAAGGAGAGGCCTCCTAACATATCTCTTCAGGAAGATTCAAATCAAGTAAAGGTTGAAACATATGTTGTACATATATATGAAGATGATGTAGTATTAACATGTTTGCAAAGAAAGACATCAAATAATGGTGCAAATGATATTGCTTCGGAGGAATACCTTAAGTGGAAAGAAAACACATTTTCTATGAAGAGAGGTCAACCATATACCAATACTTTAGTTGTGTGTCCAACAAATGTTCTTAATCAATGGGAACAGGAAACCTGTGACAGGATTACGACAAGAGCCAATTTGTTTCTCCATGTCTATCATGGAAGCAATGGGACAAAGGACCCTGATAAGCTGGCAAAGCATGAAATTGTTTTGAATACTTATTCCATCGTAAGTATTGAGGTTCCAAAATAGGATCTTGGAGACAATTATGAAGAAGTTGAAATAAATCTTGATGATTATGGTGTAATGGAATTTTTTATTCTTAAAAAGAAAAATAAGATGTCAGAGACTATTAAGAAGACAAAGAGTAGAAAGGGGGGAAAATACTTCTCAAGTGAACCTATTCCTTGCCCTCTTGCAAGAGTGGGTTGGTTTAGGGTGCTTCTAAATGAAGCTCATAGTATTAAGAATCATAGGACCCAAGTAGCTAGAGCCTATTGGGGTTGGGGTTTACGAGCTAAACGAAATTGGTGTCTCTCTGGGACACCAATCGAGAATTCTATTGATGATCTTTTCACCTACTTTATGTTTCTTAAAGATGATCCATATTTTGTTTATAGGTCCTTCACTTCCAAAATAAAGTTCTTGTTTTCCAGATATCCAATTTCAAGATACCAAAAGCTCTATGTTGTCCTTAAAATAGTAATACTTTGGTGTACAAAAGGTACTACCATTGATGGGACGCCTATTATTACATTACCTCCTAAAACAACTACCATGCATAGGGTTGAATTCTCTTCAGAAGAACGTGACTTTTATCACTTATTTGAAGCTCATTCATAACTTCAATTCAAGGTTTATGTTGTTGCAAGAAATATGAAAAAGAACTATGTGAATATATTATGATGTTGTTACATCTGCGTCAAGCATGTGGTCATCCTCTTCTTGTTACAATTTACCTATCCATGTCTAATTGGAGATATTCTATAGAAGCATTAAGGAAGCTACCCAAGGAAAAACAGATTGATTTGATAAATCGTTTGGAAGGTTCATTGGCTCTTTTTGGCCTCTATAATGACGTCCCTGAAGAAGCCATTTTCACCATCTGTGGTGATATATTTTGCAATTAGTGCATATTAGATGGCCTTACTCAGTCAGTCAATAGCATTTTCCATACTCAAGGCTACAAAATTCATCTGAACAAAGATTTCATGTTTTTTCTAACTGCCTTAAAGCATTGGACTTTTGGTGATGTTGTCAATGATGAGATCTTTGTAAGTTTAGGAGTTAGTGAAATGGATCGAAATGTGAATATCCATATTTTCATTCTTCAAAGATCCAAGTTGCGATAGAAACTCTCCAAGCCCTCTCGAAATTACGTAAAAGTGCCTCTAGCAACAGTTATGTCAATAATATCAATGAAGATTACGCTGAAATGCGTAATAGTGGTAATAGTAATCAACATGAAAATACAAGTCTAAAACAATAGATTATAGAGACAACATAGAAAGTGTTAACACCCAGGTTGTTCCCTATGACTCCCAAGGGAATACGGCTGGGGTAACCACTAACCAATCTTTGGATTACAGCTTCTAGCCTAGCTGTAATCAGAGAGGGCTCTCTCTGTATAGTTTGTCTCTGTTCTATGGAGATTTTAGGCTAGTTATAAAGTAAGGGTTTGCTTGTTTTATGTTTTGGTTGGGAGGATGTTTTTCTGATAGTTTTGAAATGTTCTCTGCAGGTAAATTAATCCATTGGGCAATGGAGTCTGTAGCTGTTGGTTTCTTGAGATCCTGTTTTAGTGCAGCTGGAATTACAGGGCCTTTATATATTTCATGAAATAAACTGTAAATTGTGATAATGAAGTGTGAACAACCAGTGAAGAGCAGTTAAGGATTCTTCACTAAGCTGGGATGTGAGAAAGGGGCCTATTCCTCAGGAGCAATACTTGAATTCCCGAAACAATAGATCACTGTGATGATATAGTGTGAAAGGTAGCAATTAAGAATTACACTTTCATTACCATAACTGAAGAAAACATTTATAATAGCTTAGATTGAGTTCAGGGTAATCTGTGATTAAATCCTGAGACTATTCTTTTTCTTTGCTATTAGATATTTAACACATGGGAAACATGAATGATATATGAAAGATAATAAACATATAACAAAGAGTAATAAGAGAAACTTATTGAGTCATGAGATACGCAAGAATCCTGCAACATTCAGCCATACACCAGCAAGACATCAAGAGACACAGAGCTTTGGAAATTCCATCATCCTTTGTATTAATTCTTTGAAGATTTACAGTAGAAGAGGAGCAGAATAGATATCAAAAGATTTCTTATATCCAATGTCCAACCCCTGCTAACAAATGCGAGGGGGAATATATAGAAGTCTATTACAAAATATCTCAGGCGTTGAGTCATCTGAGAGGGAAAATATCTTCATTAACTCGTATAGAGATTGCAGATGAGAAGTTATTACAATCTTTAATGAACTTTTAAAGGCTCTTAACTCCTTGTCAGAACAATTTTTACCTTTGGAGCTCACGGAGTCGGTTGAGCGCTTTGGTGTAACTGCTGAATGACGTGTCTGTGCAGCTGTATCTTTCTGTAGTTTCTCGGCCCTGTCACCTGTGGCTACTGATGCTGCTGATGTGGCCGAATACCTGTGCTGAGTTGGCTCAGCCTCTTTCTGCATACCTGCTGATGTGTCTTTGTCTTCCAGTGTATGAAAATTTGAATATTTTCAAAAAGCAAAATTACAATTACTGACTTTGATTTAACAGTAATCATATCAACTCTTCCCACACATCTAGTGCAGGCAACTGATGCTTCAAAATTGACCCCATGGTCTCATCAGCCTCTGTATATTTATAAAAATGAGGAGGCTCATCAAACAAATGTGTAATCTCATTCATAATAAAAAAAAAAAATTCTACTCTGTTAAAAAGGATCTGCCCTGTTATGGGTCCTATTTCTGTTGATGAGCTTGTTGCTTCTGAAATCTGATTTAGTGCAAAAGTGTTTATTCTCTTGGCATATTTATCATGTGAGAGTAACTTTCCTGATGGTTCCAGCAGACTAGGCAGACCTCTGTTTTGCAATGCCAAAAACCTGTTCTGAAACTTGTTAATGTCTGCTTGCATGTCCCGGACTCTTCGCTCCAAGGTTTGGATCAAGCTTCTCAATGTCAGGACTCTTTTTATTAGTGAGATAGTCCCTGTCCTATTTCCAATTCCCATTTTAATGAGTTGGGAACTTGTTCTGTAGTTCAGCACATTAATCATTTTATTGGCAATCTCAGGCATACTGCCTAGAGATGCCCTTGCTCGTTGTATCTCTTTATGTGCTCTTCCAATGAGCGTTATTTGCTCATGGATGGCCTCAATGTATTCCCACTGTCTATGTAGATTGGCCAATGTGGCCATATGACCCTCTTGAGCTCAGATGTGACTTTGTCTAATGTGAGCTCTTTTTCTAGATCAGCTATTCTTTTCTTGAGGGCCTTTACCTCCCTCTCTCTCTCAGCCACATTCTGTTTGGATTTGTCATATTTTTCATTTACTTTTGCCAAAGTGTCCTTGGCTTGATTCAGCTCAGACATCTGGGACTCTAAGACCTGAATTTTGTTCCTCAGTTTCTGCATATCTAGGCTTTCAGCCTGCTTCGTTGTTGGTGCTGAGGTGGATGGTTCTGCTTGCTGTACCTGTTGGCTGGGAGGGGCAGTGGCTTGAGGGATTTCCTCAAGATTTATTGTTTCTGGAGGTGGTTGTGAGGTTGGCCCTGCCTCCTTTTGCTGTAATGCTGCCTCTAATGTGGCCTCTGATTCCTGCGGCTTTTCCTGAGTTTGGAGGAGCTCTTTGTATAGTGTCATTAGTAGAGCAGTTGCATCCTTTTCTTGCCTTTGCTAGGAAACCTCTTCTGTTTGTGGGTGAAGAATTGGAGGGATTTTTAGCATCTTTTTCAATGCTGCCATATCAACATCCCTTAGCTTCAGGATTTCTTGGACAGCCTTCACATCTTTAGGATCATGCCCAAGCTCTATTATAATTTCTTCTAGAGCTTTGATCCTATTGTCCTTGGCTTGAGAGGAAGCTCTTTCCAGCTCAAGCTGTGCAGCAGTGTTGTTCAGGCTATTTTGCAGCCTATAGTTGACCAGGGTCTTGTCAGCCAATGTGGCATAGACCATCTCACCCGTCTGTTTATGGAGCTCTATTTGATCCATTGGGTGGATGTCTTTTGATAGGACCTCCA
>APFE030630946.1:220068-235007 GCA_000404065.3 Pinus taeda | reverse complement strand
TATCTAGCACTACCCTTATTTCTTCCAAGGCCCCAGATTAAGCAGTTGGGAACCTTAGTTTCTTTGCCTAACTACTGATCTGCCAAGATTAAACAGTTTGGACAGATTTCTTTCTCTATTCTACAACAAAAATTGAAACATGGCATGATTCAAATTAGACTGTTGGATCATCCATCAACACTTTAATGGGCATGAAGGCATGTACACACCTTGCTTTTCCTTGGAAATATGGGATCTTTGAGTCAGAAAAGTAGAGCATATTTGGCATTTGAATTTGTCAATCATGAAATATGAAACCTATTGGTATAGGTATCCAATAGAAAGCATAGTTTTCTCCCTATTATCGAGTATACTATATTTTCATGAGGTTCCAATTAAAAAATTGTGCATACAACATAGAAGTTTGGATGGAACTATGTCTGTAATAGCACAAGATAATGTTGTGAATGATTTCAAGACACTCCCTAAGGTAATTGTTATGACAATGTCCCTGAAAGTTTCAAATCTTAGTCTTAACATGGTTGCTACATTTTATGTTCTTCTACTTGATCTTTGGTGGAATCCAACAACTGAGGCCCAACCTATTGATAGATCACATCGAATTGTACAAATGTGTCATGTAATGGTTTCCTAATTTATAGTTAAATATACTGTGGAAGATCGTATTTTAACACTCAAGTAATTGAAGTGAGAAATGCTCGCATCAACATTTAGGGAGGATGGAGTTGGTGGTCGTCAAATATGCCTTACAGAGGAGGACTTGATATATCTATTTATGATTTGAGAACATTGGTCTTAGTTCTAGAAAGGAAACGTGATTGAGGAGTTACAAAAAAATAAGCAAAGCTACAAGTTTTGAGATAGTTTTGGGATTTCATGGGAGTAAGTTATACATGAAATTTAATTTCCATTGCGTTGCTCCTCTCAAAGGTTGCTCGGAGGTGCTTAACACAAGACTTGTTGCAATGATAAAAAAATTCCTCGTCCATTAGACAACTTCCCACAGAAGTACTTGGAAATAACATCATGGACTGTAGCAATATCTTACAATGGGCTTTAATTATCAAAATTAATTTTTTCTTTTTTCTTTTTTCTTTCTTCTTTTTTTCTATAGGAACTCTGTGGGCCTTGCGAGTCTCGTACTGTGTGAGAAAGAGTGAGAATATCATAGAATATTTGGTTATTTCACTCCTTGCAAAATATCTACATAATTTTTTAAAGTAATTTCTACTTATAAATCATACATTTTTTAAGTAAAGTCTACTTGTTTTCATAATTTAATGTGTTTCACCGATCCAAAAATATAGAACAATTAAATGGAACAGGAGCTTACTAATGGTGACATCATTGTTGGGTTATGGAGCATATTTCCTATTCCCTTGGAGTCGAGTAAGGTGTAGAGGATTCTCATGATGGCTCTAGCAACCACAATGTTGGCCTTATGAGAATCTGAGTCTTTCATTCAAGTTTTCTTCTCTTAATCCTTTATTATGATAAATGGCCTCTCAAACTCATCAAATGCCAATGCTATGCCTAGAAACAATAACAAAATGCAACAAAGATATTAAATCCTAAACACACAAGTGTGATTCAGAAAAACAATGGATATTGAAATAGAGACCCGAGCTATGTGTACTCCTCTATGTGCAGAAGACTGAAAATGAGGGAAACCGCAGTGAAGTTAAAAATGAAACATACCTTGTCACCATCAATGGACTAAAGATCGGATGGGGGTTCAATACTAGGTTTTCTACTAGTAAAACCCTCATTCACAACTCTCTAAAATCTCATCTTCACTCCCACCTATGAAAAGTGAACATACACTCCCTGTTCTAGAACGTAAACGAGGATGTGGTTGGGATGGGTTTTGTATAAAAAAATTAATGCTTAATTTTTAAAAATATGCCAAAATTTTCCTTCCTGAATAATAATAAATATTCACTTAAATACATTATTTTATTTTCACTTTCATACTAAGTTTTTAGTTTCATTTGAGAAACTAGTGCCCTCATGCATGTTTTTGGTGGAGTTTGAAAGAATTTGTGGTATATTTGGTTTATTTATCATCATAATCTTAATCTAATTTTAAGATTACAATTTTTATGTAATAATTTTTTTGTTAAAGTTTATGGGGTAGATATATTATATTTTTGGAATCTAATTTTAAGATTAGCATTTTTATGTAATAATTATGTTGTTAAAATTTATGGAGGTAGATATATTATATTTTTGGAATTTGAATTTTATTTTGTTGTTAAAGTTTATGGAGATAGACATATTTTATTTTTGGAATTTGAATGTTATTAGAAGGAAACACATTTGTTGTATTGAAAACGTTTAAGTGTAAGAAGGAAACATGTGTTTTCAACTTGTTTGTATTGAAAATATTTAAGTGTTCTTGCCTATTAGGTGGGTGCCAACAAAAGAGAGTCTATAGTAAGGATTTAATAATTAAAAACAGGTTAAATATATTCAAATTGTTGTGTGAAAGGGTTTGTAAGACCCTACATTTTTATCTTAAGAAAATGGAGTCCTCTAAAAGTCACTCACATAGTTTAGGTTGTCATATGAAAAGTAGGTGTTTTTCCTTAAGATGTAAACATTTCAATTTAAGCAGTGTGATAATGTGGTTTCAGTGAGGCATTAAAAGATGGAAGAAGCACACACATTTGGGATGCTAGTGTTATGTTCTACTTGAGGCATGGGTGCATGTCCAAAATTCTCTAACAAGGGTTGAAGAAGTGGAATAGTTATAGGGGTTGCGGGATTGTGGTCTCACTTAGAGGTGTAGACAAGCAAGTTATGCACCATGAGAAGTTGTGAAGCTAACTTAAGACATTTGACAAGTTGCGGGAAGGAAACTTGGATGTGGTACTAAGTGAACATTCCTTGATTTAAGTTGATACCCTCTCCTTGCACTACCACTTTGCAAGGTGAATAAGAAATTTGAAATATATGTGCAACCCACTAAAGAAGTTGACAAGGTTGTTGCAACATATATAGGTGGTTTTTCGTGTTGCAAAAGGTGTTGGAACTTGGAAGGTGACAATTAGAGCAGATTTCTCTTGGATTTCTAAGGAGATGTAAGAATTTGATAAGGAGTGAAGTACACAAATCTAAAAAATAGGCCATATTGGGTTAGGATATTACTATTTTTGGACATCCAAAGTTGAAGGTGCATTTTATGGATGTGTAGTCTAAGCGCCTTGGTTGTGGGCCACATCTTATGAGTATATTATACTTTTTTTGTGTGTTAGTGCATTATGTTTGATGAGCACTAGCTATAATTTGTTCCATGAAGGCAAAAATCCCACAATTTTCAGATGGCTTGACCATTTTGCATTGTAAGGTGTCTTATGCCCTAGTTTTGAGGAGACAATTAGAACCATATTAGAGTGTGATGGGTTATACCATGGAATTTGGTCCACTTGCATGGGTTAAGGTGTAAAGGTACCCCATGATTTGATGAAAGTGATTCCAATGCTTATCTATATAGAGTGTTTATGATATAGGATTATTGGTTTTTTGTTTGGGAATGGAAGAGTGAGATAAGAAACAAGAGCTATTGAATTCTATTGTAAATCAATCAAAACAAATGAAAAATGTCTCCTATTATCAGGATTTTTCAAGTTTCTTCTTCAATAGAACTAAATTTTAGTTGGAGCTAGGGAGTTTGCCTCTCAAAAGCATTGATTGGGTACTCTAAAATTCCAAAACCTAACATATCCAGAATATTCCATTAGATATATTTGTCCTGGGCAAAGGTTGTGAATGCTAGGAAATATCCCCTTTTTAATGTGGTTTTTTACCTTCCTTTTGAGAATGCTAAAATCAAGGTCATGATCTTGAAAGGAGGTCCTTGATTTTACCAAAACCAAATGCCAAGGCCTAATCAATGGTGTGATTATTTATATTTGAGTTTGGCCTTGAATGTTGAGATCTATCTTTGGGTCTAGTTATCACTATGTTTTTTCACTTATGCATTGAGAAGGTATTAAGGGCTATAGAGGATAAGACGTTTGTTTTCCAATACCCTTCCCTTGAAACCATGTAAAGTGATGATGTGCCCCAATTTTTTGTCATAATATTTCAACCACAAGCTCTTCCTATGATGATGCCCTTGAAGGGAGGGTTTGTAAAGGAAGTGGAAAAACAAATCATGTTGAGTCAAAGGAGGGGCATAGATTGCAGGTGTCTCTAGAGGACTTGACAAAGGTGAAGGGGGATGGAATTTACCTCCTATCACAAAACCTTCTATTCCACCATTCTAGGTGCTAAAGGGTGCTAAATTTAAGGTTCATAGGTGAAAGCTCAAGAAGGTCTTAAAAATGAGAAGGTAGGTGTGATTTACGTAGGATTGATTCCTCAACTATTGACTTTTTGGGTGAGATTTCCTAGTAAATGGAAACAATTGAAGCCCTACCACTTATAGATTAAGTATATTATGAGAAAATGTTTCCTAATATTCAAAGAGTCTCTCCAACTTTTGTCCATAAGATCCATGGTAACTATGTTCAAGTGTCGATAACTTGTGTTAATATATCATCTTTGATTCAAGGCACCTATACTTCTTCAACTAGTGGTAAGAGTAGGAAAGGTTGTTCATTTAAAAGGTTTCCATTAATCAAGTATTCTCCCTCTCTTCACAACTCTAAGATGAGAAGTGTGCATAATGGATTTATTATTATAATAAAATTTCAAATATTGGATTATATTGAAGTTGAATCACTTGAAGTGGTTTCCTCAACCTATAAATCTTTAAAGGAACTATGTGTTTTTCAATTAGACCGTTCTCATCAAAAAGCTGCAAAAGAGGAAGGCCTTATGATTATTTTTAAGGGGTTGTCCTAGACTGATTTATGCACTAACTTATTTTGTCAAATGACAAATGAAAATTTGGTTATTGTTGCAAGAAACTAAATTTATCTCTTCTCGCTTTTTTATAATGTGTATTATTGATCCCATAATAATAGATCATGTATTAAGCAACCTCTACTTGAAGGGTTTGGAACAATGGCATTTCAATATGTAAACTATGTTGCTTAGTTTTTTTATGGTTGCGGTTGGACATGAGTCTTGACTTGGTAACTTGTAAGTTGTTAAGTGGGATAAGCTGAAACTGGACATGAGTAGCCTAAGATGAGTTATAGTTAGTTCTTAGGTGAACATGACACAGTCTAGCTGCAGTAATCATAACTTGGTCAAGTTGTTGTAGTTGAGGCAAGACTTGGTTGGGTTCCCAAGTCCCAAAAAAGGTAAGGGTAGTTATGAACGCATGATAGCTAAGGAGTGTCGAGGAATGAAAATCTGTGCTAACACATGTTGGACAATGTCAATGCATGTGTAGGAGTGTTAAGGAGTGCCAGAACATCAAAAGGTTGAACTAGGTCAAAATGCATGGAATTGAAAGAATAAGAGTGTGCTCCAAGGAGTGTCAACGTATTCTAGGTGTCTTAAGGATAAAGTGTGTTAAGATAAGGTCATAATGGGACTTGTAGGAGGCAAGCCTATGGTTACAATAAGGGGCTAGAAAAAGTAGTTTCAGACAAAGTGAGACTTTGGGTTGGGCACAAAATTGTTTTTCCATTGACTTGGTTGGGTTTCCAAATCGCAAAAAGAGTAAGGCTATATATGAGGGCATGATAGGTAGGGAGTGCCAAGGTGTGCCAATGAATTCCAAGATGTGCCAGGTGCTAGGGTATGCTGCAAACACGTGTTAGGGAGTGTGAGGGCCAAATGTCAGGGAAACACAAGGGAGCACTGGTTTCAAAAGCATGGAAATGAAGTATCAGTGAGTTCCAGGTGTGTTAAGGAGGGAGTGACAAGGTATGATAAGCATTTCCAAGGCATGATAGAGTGCTAGGGAAACATACAAATATGTGCTAAAGTGTGCTAAGGAGTGTTAGGGAGTGCCCGGGAAACACAAGGGAGCACTAGGTCAAAATGCGTGGAAATGAAGGAGAAGAGTGTGTGGCAAGGAGTTTTAGCAAGTTCCAAGTGCGCTAAGGAGGGAGTGACATGGTATTCTAGGTAGGGCTAAGTCATGCGACCAAGATGTGCCAGGTGCTAGGGTGTGCCAACACGTGATAGGGAGTGTTAGGGAGTGCCAAGGAAACATAAGGGAGCACTAGGTAAAATTAATGCATGGAAATGAATGAATAAGATTTTGTGAAAAGAAGTGTCAGTGAGTTCCAGGTGTACTATGGAGGGAGTGGAAAGGTATGCTAGGTAGTGCTAAGACATGCTAGAGGCCAGGGAAACATGTCAAGATGTGCCAAGTGCTAGGGTGTGCCAATGCATGTCAGGGGGTGTTAGGGAGTGCCAGAGAAACACAAGAGAGCACTAGTTTCAAATGCATGGACATGAATGAATAGAAGTGTGTTATAGGGAGTGTTAATGAGTTCTAGATGTACTGAGGGAGTGACATGGTATGCTAGGTAGTGCCAAGGAATTTTAGAGTGACAAGGCAGCATGCCAATATGTGTCAGGTGCCAGGGTGTGTCAACGCGTGTCATGGAGTGTTAGGGAGTGACATAGAAACACAAGGGAGAACCAATTCAAAATGCATCAAAATGAACAAATAAGAGTGTGTGATAAGGAGTGTCAGTGAGTTTCAGGTGTGCTAAGGAGGGAGTGGCAAGGTTATATGCTAGGTAGTGCAAAGTCATGCTATAGTTCCAATGTATCTCAGGGAGTGGTAGGGTGTGTGAGGGAGAGCCAAAGAATGCCAAGGAATCCAAGGGGTGCTAACACATGCCACATAGTGCCAAGGGATTATTAAACATGCCAAGTGGTATGACATGTCAAGATGTATACTATGTTTCTTAGTTGTTGTATTGCCACGGTTGGATGTGAGCCTTGACATGGTAACTTGGAACTTGTTAAGTCGGATAAGTTGAAATTGGACATGAGCAGCCTAAGATGAGTTATAATTAGTTCTTAGGTGAACAAGGCATAATATAGTTGTAGTAACCATAACTTGGTCAAGTTTTTGTATCCAAGGCAAGACTTGGTTGGGTTCCTAAGACCCAAAAAATGTAAGGGTACTCTTTCATAAGTACAGGACTTAGGGCTCTTCTTTTACAATCACCTAACAACCCTCCAACTGCACTAGGATTTCCATCAATTTTCCCAACCACATTAAATTATTTTACCAATCTAGGGCCCACCTAATTGTGATTTGAGTGCTCTCAAAATCACTATTCTTGTGTACCAATTTATTTTTTGTCCAATCTATGAAAAAATATGAACTACTCCTCTTATCATCCTTCTAACAATCTATAGATGACTGAATTAGGGTCATAAATCATCCAGTAATAGTCCATTGACTAATTGTATATAGGTTGCTTCAGATCTCTGTCCAAACTCTATGGAAAATCCACCAAAATTAACTCATTTTCATGTCAATCGATTCCTCGTATGGCACATTTATTTTGTTCAAAATTCTACTCAGGTTTCACCCTCCTTTGGATCTTCTATCTACACACATACTTCTACAAACCATGTTCTAGATCTATGTTTTGTATTGTAGAGATAATCCTCACTCTAAGGGTCATGACCCCTCTTCTTCTATGCAGATTTGTCATAGTCTTAAGGGCATACCTTATGGAATGACATTCTAGAAAACCGCCCTAACTAGAGCATTATCATTATATTCTAATTTATTTATAACAAATCTTATCCACCCATAAAAAAAAACAACTCTTGCCTCCATAAGAGACTCAACCTAGATCATATGGATCCATAGATTCTGGGAATTTCTTTTACTGAATCTTGACCTGAACTTTAGATCTTTATGACCCTCAAATTATGGTTACCTCAGTCAATATTATACCTATAGCTGTTTTTTTATTTTTTATTTTATTTTTTTTTTTTTTTTATTCCCTGATTTTTTTTTTCTGACCCTAAATTCTAGTGCAGGCCCTCCTCCATTTGTGTTGGTATTTATCACAAACCTTGTAACCTACTAACCACCACAAGATAGGTTCTTAACCATCTCTGCTATTTCAGAATTTGATGCGGCCTTCATACAAAAACACCACTGAAATCACATGCCCAAATTCTTGATCTACCATAAGAGAACCAACAATATGGCATCCTACTTCTTAGATAGAACCCATTACTGAATCTTGACCTGAACTTTAGATCTTTATGACCCTCAAATTATGGTTACCTCAGTCAATATTATACCTATAGCCTTCTTTTTTTTTTTTTTTTTTTTTTTTTTTTTTTTTTTTTTTTTTTTTACCCTAAATTCCAGTGCAGGCCCTCCTCCATTTGTGTTGGTATTTATCACAAACCTTGTAACCTACTAACCACCACAAGATAGGTTCTTAACCATCTCTGCTATTTCAGAATTTGATGCGGCCTTCATACAAAAACACCACTGAAATCACATGCCCAAATTCTTGATCTACCATAAGAGAACCAACAATATGGCATCCTACTTCTTAGATAAAACCCATTAATGTATGTGATATTCTTGTGAACCCTCACATGATGATGTTGCTCTTGGTGGATGATGATGGCCTCCCTCTAGCAACCCATACTCAACCATCTAACTCGGCCTACTTTAGGATTACATCTCTCTTAGCCTCCTTGATCAAATGAGTTCCTTCTCACTTGATGTTATTTCCTTCATACTAATGCCTACTTAAATAGATTTTCATAGATATGCCTCTTTGGAACCCTCTAAAACTTACGCATTTTATCCACTTAGACATTAGGAAATATTAAATTTCCTTTTTATTTTCCTTTTAGATTTTAAACCCCATCCTTGGTCCAAAACCCCTTCTCCTAGGTTCTTTTCCCACAAAGACTTTTGTGACCAAACTCACACAAACCCATCTCACTAGGCTTGTGGAGTACCTCCCAAGCTACACAATTCAACAACATAGTATAGTTGTAGTAATTGTAACTTGTTCAAGCTCATGTAGTCAAGTGAGGACTTGGTTGGGTTACCAAGTTGGAAATTAAGAAAGGGTAGTTGTGAGGGCATGATATCTAAGGAGGGTCAGGGCATGAGAAGGACATGCTACACAATATCAATGCATGTTGAGGAGTGTTAGGGAGTGTCGAGGAATCACAAGAGATAACTACATCAAAATGCATGGAAATGAACAAATAAGAGTCTATGTGAAGGAGTGTTAGTGAATTCGTGTGCCAAGGACGAAGTATGTAAGGAGAAGTTCATAATAGGATTTGCAAGAGGTAAGCCTATGGTTGTGATAAGGGACTCGGAAAAGCATTTTTAGACAAAGGGAGACTTTGTGCTAGGCACAACACTGTTTTTCCTTTAGCTATTATTTTTATATGACATGTGGCATATTTTGGCCAAATTCTCATGTTTTAAACTAGTTTAGACAATTTCATATTGTACATTATTGTGTATAAGTTTTGGGCACTCGTCTTGTGCCGACTTATATCATGTGTGTCTTGTACATCTTGTGGTTCTTGCAAACTCTTAGTTGAAGCTCTATTGTTTATATGAACTGGACATACATGTGAAATATTGTCTATGTAAGCTATGTTTCTTAGTTTTTTTATGGCCATGGCTAGATGCGATCCTTGTTTTGGTAAGTTCTTAAATGGGACAAGTTCAACTTGGATTTGAGTGGCCTAAGATGAGTTATAAGCAGTTATTAGGTTAACAAGGTACACTATACTTGCATTATGTGCAATTGGTCAATTTATTACGATAAAAGAAGGCCAATATCACATGAACTGCAGTAGTTAATGACTTGATTGGGTTCCCAACTCATGAAAAATGTAAGGCTAGTTGTGATGGTGTGAGTGCCAAGGCATGCTAGGGAATGCTAACATGTGCTAGATAATGTGAAGGAATGTCAAATATGCTAAGATATGCCAAGTTCTAAGGCATGCCAATATGTACAAGGGTGTCATAATATGTTCCAATGATTTTCAAGGCAACAAAAAGGAGAAACAAGTTAAACTACAAGGAAAGGAACACATAAGAGGGTTAATAAGTCATCAATTTACCTTTTCCAATGGGGTCATGCTAGGCACACCAACACTAGGTGCCAAGCGCCAAGTGTTAGTGAATTATATGTGCCAAATGTTCCTATGTTACTTCTCATCTACTTTCCAATAGTTGATCTCAAATAACTTTAATATTAAACCATGCCAAAGCATACCAAGGAATCTCAATGAATACTAGACATGCTAAGACTTGTCAAGAACCAATACGTGCCAAGTGCCAATGTGTGTTAGGGAGTGATACACATGTTATGAAGTGACAGGGCATGTCTAAGAGTGATAAGGTGTTCCAGAGAGTGCTAATGCATGCTGAGGAGTGTTAGGGAGTACTAGGGAGAACAAAGGAGCACTAGGGAAAAATGTATGGAATTGAATGAATATGAGGGTGTGTTAGGGAGTGTCAATGAGTGCTAGTTGTAATGCCAAGGAGGGAGTGAAAACGTATGCTAAGCACTGGTAATGCATGATAGGGAATATTAGGGCATGTAAAGAAGTGCCAAAGTGTGCTAGGGAGTTACAGTGTGCGTTAACATGTTGCAAATAGTGCCAAGGCATGCCAAGACATGACAGATGATAAGGACTGATAGGATGTGCAAGGTACTAGGGTATGGCAATATGTGTTAAGGAGGGTTAAGGAAACATAAGGAAGAACCAAGCTCAAATGCAAGGAAATGATCACATAAGATGTTAAATAAGCCAGGACTTTATCTTTTTCAAAAGGGGCATGCTAGGCACACTAATAATAGGTTCCAATACATGCTATGTGCCAATGTGTTCCAAGTTCTAATGTATGTTAATGCATGCCAAAGTGTTCCAGGGAATGCTAGGGACTACAGGGCATGCAAACACATGCTAGGAGAGTGTTATGATATGCTAGGGCTTGCCAACATGTTCTTGGGTGTCCTAGTCATGGAAACATTTTCTAGATACAAAGTTGTTCCAAGACATGTGAGGTGCCAGGGAATGTTAGTTTGGGCCAAAACATGTTAATATGTGCCAAGAGAGTTGAGGAGTGTTAGGTCTCTCTCATTAATAGAATTGATAGAGCTTGATTATGTATTAAATAATATAGTTCCTACACACACTAGTGGAACTTTACCTAAGGGGAATTTGTTAGATAATAAACTTAATAGAGATGAATCATGTGTTGACTTAGGAAAATTATATTCTCATTACTTGAGGGAAATGATACACACTAATTACTTCTTAACAAATTGAGTGACTCTAACCACTATGGCCTTGGACACATAATGAAAAAGACTCCACAACAATGGTCTTAAATCATTATATTTTGACAAAAAATATAGTAGCATGCACACCACATCATAAAAAATTCATTGGAATGATTAATGATGACGAAAATTTTTTAACCGTCACAAAAAGTACTGAAAAAGAGAATTCGTGAGGGTTAATAAAATATTGACACTAGAAGTGTCACCAAAGAGAGAATTAGTGATGGGCATTTAACAACCCTCACCAAAAGTGTCACTAAAAATGTCTTTGGTGACAAACGTTAAAGGACCATCACTATATGCACTTACAACAACGTTTTTTAAGGATTGTCACATATGCGACATTGGTGACGGACCTTCCATGTCTGTTAGAGGCATGAACCTCACTAATGACCTTTTTTGTTGTAGTGAGATACCCTCCCTAAAAAATTTCTATGAGTTGAAGATGGGATCCATGACTGCAGAGGAGTACACTAGCACATTCTTGGAGCCACTGAGGTATGTGCCTTACCTCAAGGAGGAGAATTCCAAGATTTAGAGATTCATTAGTGGGTTGTCGACAACACTCAAAGATAGGATTGAGTTCAATGAGCCTAAATCATTGGAGGAAGACATAAAAAAGATAAAGTATTGTTATAAGAAATTGAAATGCAAATCTGAGACTAAGAAGGATTGGAAGGGTAATGACAAGAATAAAGGAAAATGAGACAAGAAGCGATGTAGACCTCTGGATACAGGTAACAAAGAGAATGTCACACCACCTAAGAAGTTCAATACATTTGGCATAGAACATGGACTTCAGTCTGAGCAGCAGAATACGAGTGAAAATAGGGAGCCCATGTAGTGTTGGACTTGTGGAGAAGAGCATCGTAGGAGATATTGTCCACAACATCAAGGTATCAAGGTGGTAGATTGCAGATTTACTATGCTCAAGAGGCACAAACAATGGGAGATTTTGGACATAGTATTCCTAATATCTATGCAGTGTTGGATAACAAGCATGCAGATCACTAGCCGTCTATTATCGATATGGATGGTAAGCTTTGTGATAAAGTTGTTTATGTTTTAATTGACCCTGGATCTAATTATAGTTATGTTAATTCTGACCTGGTGGATAAGTACGGTTTGAATAAAGAAGTACATGTAGACTCTTAGTTAGTGAAGTGGGCTACAGGTACAATGAAGTGAGTTCATCGTTGGGTAAGAGCTTGTACATTTGATTTGAATGTTATGCCTACCTCAACACATTTGAATGTATTATTGTTTGGATTATACAATATGTTTTTGGGTATGGACTGGTTATATATCTATAGGACCAAGGTGGATTGTTATGACAAGGTTATTGAGTGCTTAGATGATAATGGGGAACAAACATTCTTGCAGGGTAAGAAGAAAGCAAAATCAGTGTGAATGGTTACAGCTATGCAGGCCAAGCGTAGTCATAGGAAAGGGTGTGTGTTATTTGCAGTGCATATTTCTAGTGAAAAGGTCAAGGAAGTGGAGGATGTAGATGTTTTGAGAAGATACCCTATTCTATAGTAGTTTTAGGATGTATTTCCTGCAAAGATTTCAGAGTTGCCACCTCACAGGAAAGTAGAATTTTATATTGAGCTAGTACTAGGGGTAACACCAACATCTAAGGCACATTACAAGATGAGCACACCAGAGTTGGTAGAACTGAAGTCGCAATTGAAGGAAATGATTAAAAGGGATACATTAGGCCAAGTATATCAGAAGAAGAATGATGGTACTCTCTAGTTGTGCATTGATTACAGGAAGTTGAAAAAAGTGACCATCAATAACATATATCCACTATCATGGATTGATTATTTTTTTGATCAGTTGAAGGGAATGTAAATGTTCTCGAAGATTGATCTTAGATTCAGATATCATCAGTTACACATTGAAGAATATGGCATTCACAAGACAACTTTCTAGACCAAGTACAGACATTATGAGTTTGTTGTAGGTCCATTCGGTTTGACTAATGCTCCAGCGACTTTTATGTGCTTAATGAATAGTGTGTTGCATCCTTATTTGGAAAAGTTTACTATTTTGTTCATTGATGATATATTGGTATATTCTAAAAATGAAGAAGAGCACATCGAACACTTAGCAACAATATTGATATTGTTAAGAGAGCATCAGTTGTATGCTAAGCTCAA
Source organism: Pinus taeda (assembly GCA_000404065.3). NCBI lineage: Eukaryota > Viridiplantae > Streptophyta > Pinopsida > Pinales > Pinaceae > Pinus > Pinus taeda. The sequence continues at coordinate 221,614 of APFE030630946.1, read as the reverse complement.
CAAGTGCAGTTTCTTTCAAACTGAGGTACATTACTTGGGACATGTGGTTTCCAAGGAAGAAATAGCAGTGGACCCACACAAGGTAATAGCTATCATGGAGTGGGTAGCTCCTAGGAATGTGGACGAGGTAAGGTCCTTCATGGGGATAGCAAGGTATTATAAGAGGTTCATCAAAAAATTCTCGCAGATTTCTTATCCTATCACATCATTGCAAAAAAAAGGAAAGATATTTGAATGGATAGAGGAATATGTAGCCAGTTTTGAGCACTTAATGTAGCTACTGACACATGATCTAGTGCTAAAATTGCAGATCCAGACAAATATTTCGCAGTATGTACAAATGATTCCAAGAGAGGGCTTGGTGGAGTCCATATGCAGAAAGGAAAAGTAGTGTGTTATGAGTCACGGAAACTAAATGAGAACGATCAGAACAATCTGAGATATGATCTTGAGTTAGAAGTGATCATTCATGCATTGAAAATGTGGAGGCACTATCTTCTTAGTAGATGATTTAGATTGATGCGTGATCACAATGGATTGTGGTATCTATTTGACCAACTAAATCTGAATTCCAAGCATGCTAGATGGTTAGCCACGATCAGTGAGTTCGACTTTGAGATCAATATATTAAAGCTAAAGAGAGCAAGGTTGCATATGCTCTTAGAAAATAGATATAGGTAAATCATATAGTAGCTATGAGCTCCTATGGGATGGATCTATAGGATGGGATCTTGCAAGAAGGTCAGTAGGATGTCAGGTATATGGAGCTTAGGCATAGATTCTAGGAGGTACATGTAGAAATTTTGAATAATATGACACTTATTCACAGAGATTATCCTGATTATACACTATTTGCGGAATCATGCATAATACATAACCTCCTCTACGTTGATCATCAATTTAGCAGTATAAAGAAAAAATCGCATGCGAATATAGAAGCATCAATCACACATAACACAATATTTCACGGGGAAAGCATGCATCTGAAAACCCCCAACTATTTGTATATTGTATTGATTGAGAACATGTAACAATACATAGTATAATACTCCTCACAAGTACTCAGTACTATCTGTATAATACTCCTCACAAGTACTCAGTACTATCTCCACCTGTTACACACAAACTAACTCAGATTTGAATCAATCACTGGCTCAAATCACTTCCGCTGCTTGCCTGCCTCCACTGCGCAATCCTGCATAGAGAATGGATGAGAAAATTGCTGAACCAAACTCATATTTCCCTTGTGTAACACTACGCAATCCTCATTGGCAACTCAATGCCACCGATTGTGCAAATCACATGCACAACTATAGTCACAACTCACAGCTATCTTGCCCTTTCACTCATCTCTAACACTTGTATCCATTGAACTGTCCATGCACTAAGTTAATTGATGTATTCCTCAGTTGATTCATGAGTTAATAATTGGTGAATTAATTAATAACTAATTCACATCCCTCATCACTAGTGTATTTGTTAGTTAGACTAAATACAACTAGTTCAACTAAGTCAAACTGAACACAACTCCATCAACTCTTGATCC
>APFE030630946.1:203004-220048 GCA_000404065.3 Pinus taeda | reverse complement strand
TTAAGGGCTAATAATATTCGACTGTTCTATTTTTCCCCTGGCAGTCTAAAAATAGACTCCAGCCATATGTCTAAAAATAGAGGTCCATCTATTTTTACCAGCTTGACCAATCATCCACAAATAACATCCTGCAACTCATAGACCATGATCCATATGTCTAAAAATAGACATAGTCTAAAAATAGACTTTGTGCCAAAAATAGCCTGCCGGACCACTTAGTGAAGGTGACTTCCTTTCACTAATCTCCATCATCTTGTTGCATTTTCAACAGTACATGTATAGGTAGTCATACAGGTATAAAATGTGGCACAAGTACATGTATAAATACAAGTGCAGGTGCATAGTATGTGGACTATTATCTCATGGAAATGGATTGGTCAAGTTTAGAGACATGATATATGTGTTAGACAATAGTGAACTCAAGAAGGTGATCTTGAGGGAGTTTCATGTGAAACCATATTTAGGTCACCCAGGCTATCAGAAGACACTGACAGCAGTGAAGAAGTTTTACCATTGGCTAAATTTTAAGAGAGAAATGGAAAATTTCATAGCTACGTGATTGGATTTTCAGCAAGTGAAGGAAGAGTGTAAGTATCTAGGTGGACTACTACAAATAATTCTGATTCCGGAGTGGAAATGGGAGGTCATTTCCATGGAATTTATCACAGGTTTTCCAAGGACATCTAGGCAGCATGATTCCATCGTGGTTGTGATGGATAGGTTGATGAAGGTAGTGCACTTCATTCCAATGAAGTCTACATACTCGTGAATGATGTGGCATAGGTCTTCATCAGATATGTGGTGAGATTTCATGCTGTTCCATAGAATATTGTATCAAACAGGGATGCGAAGTTCACTTCCAAATTTTGGAAGGAGTTGTTTGCAGGCTTAGGTACAAAATTGGCCTTCAACACGACTTATAATCCATAGACAAATGGAAAGACAAAGGGGGTCAATAGGATATTAGAGGACATGTTGAGGATGCATGTGATGTATAAGCATCAAAAGTGGGAATAATATCTTCCACTGGTTGAGTTCGCCTATAGCAATGGGTATCAGGAATATTTGAGGATGAGTTTGTTTGAGGTACTTTATGGGTGGATTTGTAACACTCCTATTATTTTGAGTGATCCAGTTAAGAGGGTATTAAGTGGACCAGACATGTTGGCAGAAATGGAACAAGAAATGCAGGTAATCAAGAAGAATTTGTAAGTAGCAGAGGATAGGAAGAAGATATATGTACATCGGAACATGTTGTTTAAGGAGTTTCAAGTTACGGAGAAGGTGTACTTATGCATCAAAATGAAGAAGAGATCATTGAGGATTGGATGATGTGCCAACCTGGCACCTCGTTTTGTGGACCTTTTAGGATTCTTGAGAGGATTGGGCCAGTAGCCTATTGACTTGCACTGCCTCCGATAGTGAAATTCCATGATGTTTTCCATGTGTCATTGCTTAAAACATATGTTAAAGATGTTGATCATGTGATTGATTGATCTGCATTACAGGTGGAGCCATAAGGCGAATTCTAGCCAGAACATCAGTGCATTTTGCAGAGAAAGAAGCTCATGCTCTGATACCGAGGAATCGAGTAGGTTAAAGTGTAGTGGAAGCACTTTGGGCCCAATGAAGCTACATGGGAGATGGAAGAACAAATGCAGGATATGTGTACTTCTATATTCACTCGTTGAGCAAATGTTTTGGTTGAGTTACTAGTCCTAGAATCCCTAGTTAAATCCCTGGTTATACTAACACTCTGGAAGCCTAACAACAATTGTGGGTTGAGTTACTAATATTGGAAGCCCTGGTTGGAACAAATGCTATGGAGCCCTGGACAGCCTGGATAGAGACCAATCTCGTGATGTTTGGCTTAGAGGTGTGTTGTAGCGACTACAACCACCCTCCAAAATTTTTCCTTAGCTTCGTTTTAGAGCCTCCCTACCAACTTGTCACAGCAACTTGTCTTGCTTCATCAAGTTCACAATATTCAAAGTTTTTCTTGCACAAAAGTAGCTTGTCAATCACAGATTGATGCATTCCCCTCACAGGCTGATCACCTGGACTTGGTCTAGTTGTAGGCTGAGCAGCTCCCCCAAGAAATTGAGCAATTCTGGAGGGAAACCAACCTTCCCTCCAAAAATTGCACAATCCTAAATGGTAGCCTATTAGGTTCTAGAATTGCACAATTCTGCCAGTCAACACTCACTGTGAAAATTGTGCAATTTTCCCAAGCAATGCTGCTCAGCCCAGAATTTGCACAAATCTGGGTAGTAGTTAGTTTCTCTACCTAGAAAATGTACAAATCTTTTGGGCAGCCATCCTAACCCCTAGCCAGAAATGTGCATTCTCTCCTAGCAGTCGAATAGCCTCTCGCATGTGTAGCTAAGTTGACATGTTCCCTCCAGGACCGAGAAAAACAGACTTGCATGCATGGACTACTTCTCCTAAGGCAGCATGCAAAGGCATCCCTTATTTCAGGGATCTATTTTTGGGAAGTTGGAGGTTACGTGCAAGGATCACATCAGAAACCTCCCACCAAGTGTCACTTTCCCTAGATTTGTGGCATGTGCATCACAACCTTGATTTTATCAAAACTCATCAACCAAACGTTGCAGAGCTCGTTCCTCACATCAACCTTGCAACTATGCCATCCCACATGAATTCTAGGAGTTTTTTGTATAAATTTCTCTATAGATCAGCTAGCTCTGATACCATGTAGAAATTCTAATTGTATATTAACCTGATAATGGAATATAACTAAAGCAAAATACTTTAATCTACTTCTACAATCAATCTTGTGGAAGCTTAATATATTTGATCAAGATCAAGAAGAACACATATAACCAAAAGAAGAATCAATGCACATGAAACATAGAAGAATACTTAGGGGAAAGCCTTAGCTAAAAACCCCACTATTTGTATTATCATACAAGGTGGAAATGTCTTAGAATTAAACAAATCTTTAGCTCTCATAGTTAGCCAGCTCTCAGTACAATCCTTCTGGATACTCACAAGCAAACAAGGCTTCTCACAAAACTTCTCCTTGGCCCTCCAAGCCTCCTATTTTCTTGCGCAGTTTCTCTGGGTGATCCTCCTGTTACCAAGTGTAACATTGATCACTCACACTAATCTTACACCCTGTAAAATTGTGCAATCCTTAAGGAACCTTACTCCTTCTGCATGGATGAGTTTCCTTTATAGGAAAACTCATGCAACTGATAGTACATTGTCCTTATATTTAATCTCAACTGGGTCCTTCTCAGAATAGACATTCATGGGTTACTGATGAGAGAATCTTCAATTATCTCAAGTACACTAGTTGGATGCATGCATGCATTAACTGACTAAACTCATAATTAGTTCCTCAATCAATTTGGAACTAATCTAACCAGACTTAACTCAATAAACTGAGCTAACTAATTACAAATCAAATACAACTCAACCTTGTCTCCTTAATTAAGGTATAATATCCTTAATTTAAGGGATAACTGTTGCATGACTTCAGAAAGAATTCTAACTTGAATTTATTCAACTAATTAATCCATAATGAATGAATTAATTATTTTTTAAGCTGCTAGTGAGACTAAATTCGAATTTTAATTCAAGGACAAATTAAAATTGGAATATACTGAATGCTATTTTTAGCATTTCTTGTTTCTATTCTCAACATTGTCGGCTCATTCGGCTCAGCTGTCTTAGGGTAAGCTTGCTTTCCATGTCTTGTGTTGAATTTCTAGTGATTTGTATGTTTTGCTTTGTATGAACATTGTCTTCTTGATTTCAGTGAGTGCTTTTTGTTGTTTTCATACATATTAGCTTGTACTAGCACCATTTCAGTTTTCATTTCTATCTCACTATTGTCACATGCATGAAACTATTTTTCACAAAAGGTCATCGATTCGGTGACCCACCTCACCCACATACATTTTGTTCCATTTTCTGAATCTGTCATTAACCGTTTTCATGCATGATCATTGACTTATGCTTACACTCAGTACCACCATGCATTTTCACTCACATTCATGTTCAATTGCCCATCAGCGAGTATGGGCAACCTCAGCCCATACTCTGCCTTCACTGAGACAACATTGTACAATCATGAGAGGGAAGGCTTTGCCTTCCTCTCCAAAAATGCTTATTTCTTCCCAGAAACTGTTCCCCAGGCTTGCTTTACGTAATCCTAAGGGACAGTGACTGTTGGCCCAAAAAATTGTGCAATGCAGTCACTGAGCTTGTAGTCATTACCACCTGAAATTGCGTATTGCACAGTTCCAGTAGTCAGTAGTCAGGCTAGACTGTGCATTTCATAGTTCAACTATTCAATTAGCCTCTCAATAGCCCAGAATATTCCTTACGCAGTCTTTGCAGTTAGTCTCTCCACCTCCCAGTCGAAATTACGCAACCTTCATGATCATTCACCCAGGTATGTTGCAAGTCAGTTCTCAAGTTCATTTTGATTTTCGACTAATAGATTTCTTGCCATGAGTGTTTCCATGTCTCTAGGTATCACAGGTGTTCATCTCCCTCTCAGCAGTATAGGTACAATGGTTTCCAAGAGAGCAGAGGTAAAGACATCGTTCAATGCACATTTGGGGATGTCGTCGATCAAGTGTCTATGAGCTTGCCTACCCACAAAGACATCAAGTTGTTCATAGACAGGGACATCAAGATATAACAGAAGCATCATCATAGTGAGCAACATCATGAACAATAGTTGAAGGCAGCATACCGAATGCAATGAATGAAAGAGGAAGGTTGTTGACAACACAAAGGTGGAACAAAGTTGTGAGCTCAAGTAGATCCACTAATGATGAAAGATAAAGAATGCAACAAAGAAGGAGTTGCCTGTGCTGAAGTAGCAACTCAAGGAAGAACATGAAGCCGCACAGATAGACGAATGAGTTGCATCAAGAATAGGAACAACAGTGGGTGCAACATGAACTCATGAATGAAACTACAGTTGTACAAGTTAAAGATCCATCCCAGCAGCTGGCACGGGGTAGACATGGTGACAAGTATGCATGTCATTGTGTGCACACATGTGATCCAACACGTTCAGCACGCTCACCAAGGTGAAGACAAGAAGAAAGTCCAACTCGAGGTGAACATGTACTTCGGAAAGTTGATGCACATGACCTCCAGCACACACTTGAATATCAATCCAGATAATATGCATCAGTGTGTTGCTGATTCAGCCACACCCAAGAAGACCATGCACATGTTAGTAGATGAGTTTGATTAAGGAGTCGAACCAATTCACCGATTGCAATGGAGGCAGGAGTTCCCTTCAGCAAGATGTCACCATGGGGTGCATGCACACCATCACAAATAGCCAAGATTGGCATCAACTCACCACTTTCACCATCACAAGCATGTCAAAGAGTTGGTCTCATCACAACAGACCGAGTGCTGGTGATGTCTTGCATAGCTTGCTCAAGCCATGTTGTCTCACATGAGTACATGTGCATTGTAATGTAACGTCATGTCAAGAGTAATTCAAGTGTCCATAGTCGGCTATAACAATCATAGAGTAGGTGAAGAGTCAAGAGGGTAGTTGAACTATCACAAAGGGGAATTTCAAAGGTCATCTCACCCTTTGATATAAATAATCCCTCATAACTCATTGTATGGCCTTTTGGTCAGCCAAGCTTTCGATAAGACTATCTTGTAGAGAACTTGGACAGTGTTGTAATGCAACTTGGCTTCTCCACTACATGGAGCTAGTACATCTCTTTGGAGTTGTAGGCAGATGTGGCTATAACGTTCCACTGTTGGGGCTAGCGGATGTACATGGATGTATTGTATGACTGGAACTTACACTTCTTTATATAATAAGAGCCAACACATTTCATGCATATGTTGTATTGTATTCCAGCTGTCTTTTTTACTCTAAATGGCATATGTATTTTCTTTCTTACGCACACATATATGGATTGTTTTGTATGAGCATGAATGGATCTTTCTAAAATGTGTTGATTAGTTTAACCATCACTTTGGATTGCCATCTGACTTTCTTTATAGCTTGTGATGCATCTTCACTCGTGTGTTCCCTACCCATTCAAGTACTGTTACAGGTTGTTAAGGGGTGCACTCATCTGAACCCACTGGTGTTAGAACCTCTCATACACCTTCCTTGACTCACTACAGTGGTCACACCCTTGCTACTAACAAAGTTATCTTGCTTTCCTCTATGCAAAATCATGGTCAAGGCATTACCATATGACCCACTGCTGGGACTTCCACACCAAACGGTCTGATGTCTAATTGGGACTTCTTACCAGGGAGATCCCCTTAACATGTTGGTTGGTCTAGCACTGTCAACATTTCTGGCACTAGAAGGAGGGCCTGATGCTTCTCGAATTGTGAATATGTCTCCATCATAGGGGAGTTTTTCGATCTCTTCCACTTACACGTATGATGTTGAAGGTGAAGTGTCTTGGCCTGAGTACTTACATGCCTTTCTTTCCATGCTTCATGAGGAAGATGGGTGTTTTGATGAACATGCTAGCTTGCTACTTGCACACACACTTTGTGAATCTCCACGTCGATGGCTGCTTAGCTTATCGGGTGACAACGTGCACTCACTTGAGCACTTCTGTGATCTCATTAATGACACATTATATCATTTTGATCCAGACAATCTTGACCGGAAACTCTTATAGCAATGGAAGGCTCTGTAGGAATCGGTTTAGATTTTTGGCAGTGCTTCCATGACTTACAGTTTCAAGCTCCAAGGAGCCAGATGAAATTTTCTTATCTTTGGGACCGGTTCGAGTATTTCCATAAGAAATCTGCCCGTCCCAAGAAGAAGCTTGAGATCAAGCCTTCCTGATCTCACTGTCTCAAATGATTGTCTACCCTCCCCTCATTCAATAGCTCCACCACTACCAAGTGATGTTGAGGATCAAGCTCACACACTTGTTCAAATTTCATATCCTCCCAACATCACTTCACTCAATTTTTGCATAGATTGGTTGTGAGTCCTTCGAGTTCTCATATGCATTCTGTTCTATGACCTCTGGCTTCTCACTTGGTTGTTCCTCCAGATGATACTGTCTTGTGTTCATCCATTATGAACTCTTCACTTGTTGTGAATGAGGAACAAGCCACTGGTAGAGTTGGTGTTGCACAACCAACATGCGTTGTCATTCATGCCCCCTCCATTCTTTCCTAACATCCTTGGTGAACCTTCCATCCATGATTGCACATATTTGTCTTCATCACAAATTCACCCATTGTTGATCACTGGTAGGACTCATTGGATGTTGGTCCATCATTTGACAATGGAGAGGATAAGTTATTCATTGAAAATCCACCTGATCTTTCATCTATCTTTTCTGGAAACACAGAGGATGAGTTTGTTCACTTTTCATCTACCCCTCTGTTTGATTCGTCAGATAATGAGGATGTCGATGAATTCATTTCTTTTTCTGATCGTGGCAATCGTGATCCATTTACTTCCATATTTAATCATGATCATGACTCTATCGTAGTTGATCTTTGAAGCCACCAGTTTATGATGATCTAAATGATGATGAAGTTGAAACAAACATGACTGTCAAGGTCCTTGCTCTCTTATGGTTTTTCTCACTTCTGATCAAGAAACTGATCAATCACCCAAGGCTCCTCATCACTCATCTATATGCATTGAAGATCAATCTCACACACAGATCATACATCCTCCACTCGAACTGTACAATCCCATCACTCATGCATTGGAGGAATCTTACATTGCAATCACTCATTCGTGACGCAAGTTATCTTTGTTTCTTTCGTTTTCTTGCATGTCACAGTCAAGAATGTGCTACCAATGATAAGTCCACTAACTACTCATAAAAATCACATTTCTTCCTAGCAACTGTTCCCCAGGCCTGCTTTGCACAATCCTAAGGGACAGTGACTGCTGGCCCAGAAAGTTGCGCAATGCAGTCACTGAGCCTGTAGTCATTGCCACCTGAAATTGCTCATTGCATAGTTCCAGCAGTCAGTAATCATGGTAAACTATGTATTGCATATTTCTAGTAGTTAGTTAGCCTCTTAGTAGCCCAAACTATTCCTTGCACAATCTTGGCAGTTAGTCTCTCGACCTCCCAGCCGAAATTGCGCAACTTTCATGAGCATTCAGCCAGGTATGTTGCAAGTCAGTTCTCAAGTTCATTTTGGTTTTTGACTAGTAGATTTATTGCCATGAGTGTTTCCATGTCTCTAGGTATCACAGGTGCTCATTTGCCTCCTAGCAGTATAGGTACAATGGTTTCCAGGAGAGCAGAGATGAAGACACCATTCAGAGCACATTTGGGGATGTAGTCGATCAAGTGTTTATGAGCTTGCCTACCCACGAAGACATCAAGTAGTTCGTAGACAAGAACATCAAGATATAACACCAGCAACATCACAGCGATAAGAATCATGAACATCAACTGAAGGCAACGTACTAAATGCAACGAATAAAAGAGGAAGGTTGTTGACAACACAGAGGCAAAGCAAAATTGTGAGTTCAAGTAGATCCACTGATGATGAAAGAAACTTTGGAGACTCGGGCTATAAGGTGACAGTGTGACATGAAGATCACACAAAGATAGAGAAGGAACAAAGAAGGAGTTACATGTGTTGAAGCAGAAACTCAAGGAAGAACATGAATCTCACAGACAAACGAATGGGTTGCAGCAGGATCAGGAACAGTAGTGGGCACAACATGCACTCACAGATGAAACTGTGCCTGTACAATTTAAAGATCCATCCCAACAGATGGCATAGGGTAGACATGGTGATCATTATGCATGTCATTGTGAAAATGCATGTGATCCAACACATTCAGAACACTGACCAAGGCAAAGATAAGAAACAAGTCCAACTCGAGCTAAACATGTACTTCGATAAGTTAATGTGCATGACAACCAGCACACACTTGAAGATTAGTCCGGACATTATGCATCAATGTGTTTCTTGTTCAACCACACCCAAGAAGACCATGCGCATGTTAGTAAACAAGTTAGATGAAGGATCCAAACCAACGCATCGGTTGCAACGAAGACAAGAATTTGCTTCAGCAAGATGTCACCATGGGGTGCATGCACACCATCACAGATGACCAAGCTTAACATCAGCTCACCACTTTCACCATCACAAGCATTTCAAAGAGTTGGTCTAATCACAATGGAACAAGTTTTAGTGATGCCTTGCATATCTTTTTCAAGCCATGTTGTCTCACATGAGTACATGTGCATTGTAATGTAACGTCATGTCAAGTCTAAGTCAAGTGTCAATAGTTGGTTGTAATAGTCATAGAGTAGCTGAAGAGTCATGAGGGTATTTGAACTGTCACAAAGAGGAATTTCAAAGGTCACCCCACCCTTTGCTATAAACAATCCATCTGTTATCACTTAAGAAAAAATTTCAAATTTTTTTCAAATCAGTCTCATTGTAAAGGTTAGGTGTTAGTCCGAGTTTAGTTTTTCCATGTTTGCTTTAGTGTCTAGGTCCTAGGAGTCTTGTTCCCTTTGTTAAATGGTCAACAATCTTGTTTTACCCACCATTGGTCCCACATTTATTCAAAGTGTCATGTGTTAAGGTTGTTTCAAAAGTTACATGCATTTCGAAATCAACTAGGAGTTTTCGTAGCACAAACTCACAAAAATACACTATGTTAGCTACGAAAACACCTAGACAGTTTCGTAACTAGGAGATTTCATAGCGCAAAACACAGAGTTTACACTAGTTGCACTACGAAATCAGGGATTTGTGCCAGACCTTGTCTAACTGTCTTTTCCATCAAAATTCGTTAATTGTTCATCACCATGTGTCAGTCCTTGAACCATGTCTATCACATGCAACCATTCATCCTCATCATTAGATTCGTTAGGTTTCTTGGTATGCTTAGGTTGCAAGTTTCAAAAAAGAACCAAGCATTCAAAACTATGATTTAGGTTTGGGTTCATGCATGAAGAGCACATTGACAGGTGTTTAATTTGAATTCTTTGAAGATCAAGCGAGGCATCTTTCCTTATCTATTGCAAGCGAGGCAGCTTTCCTTATCCATTGCAAGTGAGGCAGTGATCGAAATTGAGATGGTTCAGACTTCTTTAATATTCACGTTGCAGGAATTCCATGGAGGCGTATATGGAAAGAAAGGAGCCCACAAGACCATTAGTAATTCAAGATGCACCCCAACATGCTAAAAAAGGGAAAGGTCAGATCAGAGAAAAGATACAAGAACAATTCACAGGTGAAACGGTACAAAGAAGAATAACCAAGAGCAAGTTAGCTAAAAGAAATCACATAGAAATTTTGAACAACTTCATGGCAGATGGAAAGGCCATCTCAAGCAAAGGAAAGATCAAGAGAGTTGAATTTTTGGCCTCAAGCTGTGTTTTTAAAATTACACAGCAATTTCGTAGCGCGCTACGAAACTGTTGTAGCTACACATTATGATTTCATGGACTAATGTTGAAAACAAAAACCTCCTTCAGTTTCGAAAAATGTGTCATGGAGGAGGAGATAAAGGCTCTATCCCACGTGCCATTTTCAGGGATCCTAAACCTAAAAACAGGGAAACATGTTCCCTAATTTCTAAGGTTTGTCTTCAGCAGTCAGATGACCACGTGGGAGGCTTCATCAAATTCGACTTCTTGAGGTTGCAAGCTGTCAAGAATGCTTTAAATTCTTAGATAAGGTTGTTGTAATCATGATAAGGAGTTACACTCCTAGTTGTATTAGGTCTCTAGGACTGCTAGTTAGGTGTCATTTGGATTTAATAGTTAGTTTTAAGTGTGAATATGTGTCATAAGAAGTAGAATTCGAATTCCCCTCATGTTGGAGGAGGAATCTCAGCCTTGTAAAATAATTCTATATATAGGAGAGAGAGCAATGTACTCAGGGTTGGAAATTTATTGAAAAACGCTCTGATATTTGGCTTTATGTAAAGACTCTGTTTTAGTAATACAAGATTGGCTTTGCTTCTCAGGACTCAGGAGGGATTTGATGTTCAGAATGTGTTGTATTGTTCTTTTCCCAATATTTGCAGTGGTATGAATGTGTAATCACTTAGAATTCAGTCATAGTGCTCTAACTTCCTGTATACATTCATAGACTGTGTGGTCCTATATGTTTTTGGTATGTTCTAAATGTGTTGAATCCTAAATTCCCTGACTTCTATGTAAGGTTGATACTATTGTTATACTGAAATGATGTTGACTCCATAAGCCCAATAGATAGTTTCTAATTGTGTTTCCACCACTCATATTTTTACATTTGTTTTACAAGAGTTAGCCATCTTAATCATAATAAAAAAACATTAATCCTTTGAGAGAGCCCTCTCTAGTTGGGGAGGCTAAGCCTCAGCCTAAAGTAGGTTTGAAATAGTTACTTGAAGTCTTCCTGGTCTGCAGCCTTCCAGGGTCAGATTTTGACATAACATTTTGGTGTGTCTGCTGAGAGTCTGAAGATTATTCATTCCTGAAGTCAAGAAGCTGAACTTCTGAAGGTAGCAGGAGCTCAGAAAGTTTTTGAGGCTACAAACTACCTTGGCGACTCCACACATCGAATAAAAACTTGGAAGGTGACTCCACTGCTAGAAGATCTGTAGCTTGATGACATTACAAGATGAGTTCCACTGCAAGAATGAATGCCAGGTATGCTCCTATGAATTGGTCTCATATCCCTGGGTTTCCAAATCCTATGCCAAAGGTTGATTAATTAGATGATCTTCCAATATTCAAAGATGAAAAGAAGGACAATGCTGCTCTTCATTTGGTTAGGTTCCATATGCATGTACGCACTCTTAAGGTTCATTTCCCTTAAGATTGTCTCATGAGGATGTTTATGACCACTTTAGAAGGAAAAGCATGGTCTTGGTATAAAAGTTTGGAAAATGATTCAATATATTCGCTTGCTAGTTTTCATGATGAATTCTATGAGATGTATAAAGAATGTCATCCTTCCTTATTGCTACTCAAAGATTGTTGTAAACATTCTTTAAGTCTTATTCAGTATTTGCATGATTGTTATGATGATGATGAATTTATGGATGTAGAAATTTTAGAGGCTCTTCATAACAATACATTTCAGCACCAAAAAGAAAGTATAACATCCCATGAAATTCAACATGAAAATCAGCAGGGGTCTACTTATGAAATCCATGTTCAATCCTCTGATATGAATGAGAAGATGCGACGAACTTTCCAGTCTTTTGATCATAAAGAGTATGAAATTGATTGCAAACCCCATGAAGAAGTACTGGAAGATAGCTTTTATAATCTTCAGGCAGAGGAAAAGGTTGTTCAATTTTGTGATTCCTTGCAGCAGCTTACATCAATGAATGATCATAATAAGGAGGAAAATTACATTGTTTGTGGGAATCATTCAGAAAAGCAGTTGGATAGCATATCAAATAAATCGTGTGTGGATGAGGATCAGTTGTCTGAAGAGATAGAATGTTATGATGATTATCAAAATAACCATGTTCTCTTTGACCCTATAAATGAATACATGGCAAAGTTTTGCACATCAGTATTTCAATTTCATTTGCATTATGAAGATCATATACATTATAAGTTGATTTGGTCATCTCACTGTCATAGTTATTTTTAGGTTGAATGCAGTCAAGAGCCTCCAATATCAGAAAGGACAATTGATTGGCTTTATTGGAAATATCATGTTGCTTGAGCTACAAGTGGAGCTTGCAGTTGATAGGGTAGGTAGGGTGGAAAATGCAAATAAGCTCAAGGTTGACTGAGATTTTTTTAGTAGATATAGACTTCTCTCTCCTACAGTGATCATCAAGCTCAAGCTCGAGGTGAAGGCCCAAGAAGCTTGAAGGGGATGCTTGTCAAGCAAATTTCTGTTTGTCATAAAAGGATAAAGCACTGGACCTACGAGTTCTTAGTGTACTACAGGAGCACACTATCCCAAGTGGAGCCACTGTTGTCACTTAAGAAAAAATTTCAATTTTTTTTTCAAATCAGTCTCATTATAAAGGTTAGGTGTTAATCCGGGTTTAGTTTTTCCATGTTTGCTTTAGTGTCTAGGTCCTAGGAGTCTTGTTCCCTTTGTTAAATATTGTCAACAATCTTGTTTTACCCACCATTGGTCCCACATTTATTAAAATTTTCATGTGTTAAGGTTGTTTCAAAAGTTACATGCATTTCAAAATCAACTAGGAGTTTTCTTAGCGCAGACTCACAAAAATACACTATGTGTGCTACAAAAACACCTAGACAGTTTTGTAACTAGGAGATTTCGTAGCGCAAAACACAGAATTTACACTAGTTTCACTATGAAATCAGGGATTTGTGCCAGATCTTGTCTAACTGTCTTTTCCATCAAAATTCGTTAATTGTTCATCACCATGTGTCAGTCCTTGAACCATGCCTATCACATGCAGCCATTCATCCTCATCATTAGAGTCGTTAGGTGTCTTGGTATGCTTAGGTTGCAAGATTCAAAAAAGAGCCAAGTATTCACAGTTATGATTTAGGTTTGGGTTCATGCATGAAGAGCACATTGACAGGTGTTCAATTTGAATTCTTTGAAGATCAAGCGAGGCACCTTTCCTTATCTATTGCAAGCGAGGCAGCTTTCCTTATCCATTGCAAGTGAGGCAGTGATCGAAATTGAGATGGTGCAGACTTCTTTAATATTCACGTTGCAGGAATTGCATGGAGGATTATACGGAAAGAAAGGAGCCCACAAGACCATTAGTAATTCAAGACACACCCCAGCAGGTTAAAAAAGGGAAAGGTCAGATCAAAGAAAAGATACAAGAACAATTCACAGGTGAAACGGTACAAAGAAGAATAACCAGGAGAAAGTTAGCTAAAATAAATCACACAACAATTTTGAACAACTTCATGGTAGATGGAAAGGCCATCTCAAGAAAAGTAAAGATCAAGAGAGTTGAATTTTTGGCCTCAAGCTATGTTTTTAAAATTACACAGCAGTTTCGTAGCACGCTACGAAACTGCTATAGCTGCACATTATGATTTCATGGACCAATGTTGAAAGAAAAAGGCAAATCTTCTTGAAGGGGAACCTCTAAAAAGGATCATTTAAAAGGTTTTGACATTCAGCAAGGGAAAAACAAGTAGAGGAGAGACATTTTTGAACTCCAAACTTTATCAATCAACTTATTAGTCGAACTGTCTTCTTGTTTTTACTAGTCAACTTCTAGAAGAGTTTCTGAGCGGTTGAAAACTCATCTGTGAAACGTGAAATAGGTTTTCATTCCTAAGATACTGAAGTACAAAAATCGCTTCCACTTTCTTCAAATCCATTATGATCTAGGAGAAATGAAGGACCAAACTTGCGCTACGAAACTGCTGTAGGTGCAGCTTTTCACAAGCATATTTCTCTCTTTTACACCTGTTTTTCAAAGACACATTCTGGATAGCTGGAGAACTATTTTGAAAAACCAAGAGAGGTTTTTGTTCTAGAAATCATGTACTACAAAAATTTCCTTCCGTTTCAAAAACCGTGTCATGGATGAGGAGATAAAAGCTCTGTCCCACGTGCCATTTTCAAGGATCCTAAACCTAAAAAACAGGGAAACATGTTCCCTAATTTCTAGGGTTTGTCTTCAGTAGTCAGATGACCACGTGGGAGGATTCATCAAAATCGATTTCTTGAGGTTGCAAGTTGTCAAGAATGCTTTAAATGCGTAGATAAGGTTGTTGTAATCATGATAAGGAGTTACACTCCTAGTTGTATTAGGTCTCTAGGACTGCTAGTGAGGTGTCATTTGCATTTAATAGTTAGTTTTAAGTGTGAATAGGTGTCATAAGAAGTAGAATTCGAATTCCCCTCATGTTGGAGGAGGAATCTCAGCCTTGTAAAAGAATTCTGTATATAGGAGAGAGAGCAATGTACTCAGGGTTGGAAATTTATTGAAAAATGCTCTGATATTTGGCTTTATGTAAAGACTCTGTTTTAGTAATGCCATATTGGCTTTGCTTCTCAGGACTCAGGAGGGATTTGATGTTCAAAATGTGTTGTATTTTTCTTTTCCCAATATTTGCAATGGTATGAATGTGTAATCACTTATAATTCACTCATAGTGCTCTAACTTCCTGTATACATTCATAGACTGTGTGGTCCTATATGTTTTTGGTATGTTCTGAATGTGTTGAATCCTGAATGCCCTGACTTCTATGTAAGGTTGATACTATTGTTATACTGAAATGATGTTGACTCCATAAGCCCAATAGATATTTTCTAATTGTGTTTTCGCCAATCATATTTTTACATTCGTTTCACAAGATTTATCCATCTTAATCATAATAAAAAAACATTAATCCTTTGAGAGAGCCCTCTCTAGTTGGGGAGGCTAAGCCTCAGCCTAAAGTAGGTTTGAAACTAGTTACTTTAGGTCTTCCTAGTTTGCAGCCTTCCAGGGTTAGATTTTGAGATAACACCATCATAACTCATTGTATGGGCTTTTGGTTAGCCAAGCTTCTGATAAGACTATCTTGGAGAGAGCTTGGACAGTATTGTAACACGCCTTGGCTTCTCCACTTCACGGAGCTAGCACATCTCTTTGGAGGAGCAAGTGGAGGTGGCTGTAATGTTTCACTATTGGGGCTAGTGGGTGTACATGGATGTATTGTATGGCTGGAACTTACACTTCTTTATATAATAAGAGCGAGCAAGTTTCATGCATATGTTGTATTGTATTCTAGTTGTCTTGTTTACCCTAAATTGCATATGTATTTTCTTTCTTACGCATGCATGTATGGACTGTTATGTATGAGCATGTATGAATCTTTCTGAAATGTGTTGATTGGTTTAACCATCACTTTCGATTGGTAGTTGAATTTCTTTCCAGCTTGTGATGCATCTTCACTTATGTGTTCCCTTCCCATCCGAGTATTGTTACTAGTTGCTAAGGGGTGCACTCATCTCAAGCCACCAGTGTTAGAACCTCTCATACACCTTCCTTAACTCACTGTAGTGCTCACACCCTTGCTACTAACAGATTTATATTTCTTGCCTATATGTGAAAACATGGTCAGGCATTACCATATGACCCACTGCTGGGACTCCCACACCAAACGGTCTGAGGCCTAATTGGGACGTCTTACCTGGCAGATCCCCTTGACATGTTCACAGGTCCAACACTGTTAACAAGGTGGAATCACTAGTTGAGGACTAAGGTGGTTTGGACTTTGGAAGCCCTTGATGGTTTTGATTGATTATTTTTATGAGATCCCACATTCATGCTTGGAATATGGCATGACAGTGATTGACTCAAAGAAAGATTTTTTTTCATCCTAGTCTACAGTCAGGTGTTTTGTGGAAGTCCCATACCTCGTCGTCTTATGAAATCATCAATAAGATCTCTCTTTATCCTTGGTATTTTATGGATAAATATACTTTTTATATGTGGTTTATATGTTTGTTATATCCCGGATATTTTTGTTGGTTATCTTCTAGTTATGAATGAGTTTTATGAAAGTGATAATGTATGGCTCTCATCATGTTTTGATTTATCACTTAATCTACAATGAATATATGACTTAATAGATGGTAATGTAGTTATTGTGATGAGGCATCAATGCTTCTTAGTGATTCTCAAATAAGTATGAGACCCCTATGCTCAGATATGTTGTTTAAACCCGTAGAATGCATATTTGTGAGATGTTTGACAAAATGTTTGTCATGGCTAGTAGGGATACAATCAATTACTTTTTTAAGTAATTACATTTGTATCATTATTCCATTATTATCTTTCGTTTCTAGAAGTTTCATAGAGTTTTTGCCAGTGTTATGCAACCAGCTCACAAAATAGAAGAAAAGATAGATCAACGCCTTGAAAATCAGCCTCTTCGAGGGGCCAACCTCCTTTACATTACACAAATGAATATTATTGGATGATACAAATGACAAAACCTCATTTATATATAGGAGTGTAATGGGTCACAATATAATCAAATCTGACATAACAATAATAATATAAGGGCACAACAATAACAATAGTGGGCTTCTATGGGGCACAATAATAACAATATGGGGACAATAGGGGCACAACAATAACAATAAGGGCTACAATGAA
>APFE030630946.1:160042-177440 GCA_000404065.3 Pinus taeda | reverse complement strand
CATGGGTATGCCCGCCTCAGACGATGTTTCTTTCTGATCTCCTTTTGTGGCTTGGCAGGCTGAATTCTGGTGAAGTACTCCTCGTTTTTTGGCAGATTTCCTTTCCATGTACTTGCTTAATATATTTCGGCCATCATGTTCCCCTTCTGACCTCATATATTAGGGAGGATCTGTTATAGCTCCAAATCTCACTATTATGGTTTGTGATGCTGTACTCATGGCCTAGGGCAACCCCTCCATCCAGACCTGGTCCCAAATTTAAAAAACAGTGTTTTATTCCCTGTACGCGACATTGCCCTGAGTTAAACACGAGTATACGTGGGTCTGCATATACCCAACCTGCGTATATGTATTAAAACACTTAAAAAAAATATAAAACTCCTTATTTTCGGGCGGGGATCGCGAGTTTTACCTGCTGATCACCTGTTAGTGCCCGTGGCCCAACTGTTCCCAACCAATTCCTAACTAAAAAAATACTTTGGGATTGGTATAACAAGACATCAAAGGGAAGGCCTAAGGGAGGAGAGAAGAGAGAGAAAGGTTACTGTACTGAGATTTTTCCCCTGACCAGGTTTGAAGACCCTTGTGCCTTCTGCACTTCCCCCATTTGTACAGGAAACCCTTGTTTCCTTGTGATTTGATGTTCATCCACTAGTTTTATGGCATCATGGAGTGAGTCTTGGAAGGAGATATGCTAGAGGCTTGAGGCTGGATGGATCCGAAAGGAAGCTTTGCTTGGAGCCTGCGAAAGGTTACTCAGGTGATATTACTCCTTTTGTACATTCTATTTGTCTATAGTAAAGAAACACGTCTTGGCTCCCGATATGCTTCTTCTTTATGTTTATGATCTTCATGTTTGAATTTCATGTATGAATGGTTGTTTAAAGTTCATAACTAACTTCCTTCTTTTATAACATAAAGATGATTTTTGTATAAGTCTTTGTCCATATACTGCTGCATTCTTTGGAATTGTTTGTTTTGCAGGACAAAGGAGCGAAAGGGTCTTGAAGAAGGGTTTGGACCCTTGAGGAACTTCTCGAATGTAGGACCTGAGGTACGCCCTTCTTACTTTAGAATTTTCTTATTATAGCGTAATGGCTGTGTGAATGTGTGTTTCTCTGTTTAGACAACTTTCAGTCTGCTAGGGTTTCCACCCAAAATCCCTAGTGGAGCAAATCCCTCAACACTAAAGAAAATAAAAACTATTATGGAGTGTCCTGTGCCCAATAATTTAGTTGATATAATATATTTCATGGGGTTTCCTGGGTATTATCAGCGATTTATTGAGGGAGTTTCAAAAGTAGCATATCACATCACTTCCTTGCAAAAGAAGGGAAGAATTTTTTAATGGTTAGTTGAGTGTCAAAACATCTTTGACCAATTAAAATGCATACTTATAATTGCCCTTATTTTGAGAATTATTGACCCAGACAAGGAATTTACTAATTGCATAGATGCCTGTAAGGAATGCGTAGGGGGCGTATTGATGCAAGAAGGTAGGGTTATAGCCTACGAGTCTCAAAAACTGAAGGAACATGAGAAAAAATATTCAGCTTATGATCTAGAATTAACAATGCTTATACATGCCTTAAAAATGTGGCGACATTACTTGCTTGGAATTTTTTTTATATTGATGACAAATCACAACTTAAAAAATTATTTTAATCAACCTGTGCTGAGTGATTTGAAAGCACGTTGGACTGCCTTTCTAAGTGAGTTTGAATTTGAAATTAAACATTTGAAAGAAAAAGAGAATCAGGTAGTGGATACCTTGAGGAGGAAATTGAATTTTGTTTACGAAGTATCATTTAGTGAAATGAAAATTGCTTTTAAAGATCAGATTGAAGAAGGTGCTTAAAGGGATCCAGAATACCAGTTCTTGATGCAGCAAGCAAAGAATCCAAACAATAGTGAAATACAAGTGGGTTATGAATTAAATCCAAAAAATATGTTGGTTTATCATAATAGAATGTATGTTCCCAATCAGATAAGTATTAAACAATTAATTTTGGATGAATACCATAAAATCCCTTATGTTTCACATCCCGTCTACCAAAAATTACTCATTTCTTTGAGGAAGGAATATTTATGGTCAGGTATGAAAAAATAGGTAGTTGAATATTTGGTTAAGTTCTTTGAATTCTAGCCAATGAAAACTAAACACCAGCATCCAACTGGGTTACTTCACCCACTGCCCATCCCCGAATAGAAATGGGAAATTATAACACTCGATTTTATTACTGGCTTGCCCAAGACTAAGAAGAAAAACGATTCTATAATGGTAGTAGTAGACAAATTGAGTAAATATTATCACTTCATTACAACACAGTCCACTTATAGAACAATTCAAATTGCTAACATATTCATGAAATAAATTCTTAGATTACATGGGATACCAAGGGTGGTAATTTCTGATAGAGATGTTAAATTTACATCTTCATTTTGGAAGCCTTTGTTCAATGGATTAGGTACCCAGATATGGTTTAGAGCCATGTACCACCCTCAAACAATGGGTAGACAGAGAGGGTGAAGCAAGTGCTCGAGGATATGTTAAGGATGTATGTGATCGAGCAACCAAGTGGGAATACTGCATGCATTTAGTAGAGTTTTCCTATAATAACATCTATTGCATCTCCCTCAAAATGCATTTGTTTGAAGTTATATATGGACGTAGGTGTAGAACACATGTCAACTGGAGTGGGTTAGAAGATAAACTAATGATAGGACTCGATATGCTTAAGGAAATGGAGGAAGCAGTAAGAAGGGTGAGGGGAAATTTAAAATTTTCTCAAGAAAGGAAGAAGACCTATGCTGGTCAAAAAGGATGTCATCAAGAATTTCAAGTGGGGGGATGATGTGTATGTGTAGGTAAATCCTAAAATAAGTACTTTGTGTTAGGGGGTTGTGCTAAATTCACCCCTCGATTTTACGACCCATTTCAAATATTAACTTGAATTGGGCATGTGGCTTATTAGCTGCCTTTGCCTTGCCACATATGTGTTCATAACATGTTTCATGTTTCATGTGTCATTATTGAAAAAGTATATTTATGATCCTAAACATATTATTTATTGGAAAAACATACAAGTAGGTAAATCATAATTATGTATTTGTAAAAGTTGTATAATTTCATCATGATGAGGAGTAAGCAATGGTATTGTGTATGTGGTCGTAGGTCGAACCAGATGGCGAGTTTCTAGTCGAAGCCCTACAAATCCTATATCAGAGAGAAGTAATGATGTAGAAATGAGTTATCCACCAGTTTAAAGTTCCATGGATGAATTTTAGCCTAGAGGAGGCTACCTAGGAGGATGAAAAACAGATGCAAAGAATATATCCCAACCTATTCTTAAGATTAGCAAACACCGAGATGATGTTTTGCTCAAAGAGAGGGGATATGTGATATCCCCTGGTAACTCAAGAAACATTAATTATTTTTGTTAAATATATATGGAAACAATGTTGGAGTAACAAAATCCCAGGTAGTTGAGAAATTATGGGTCAGGCAGTTACCTACCCAAACTTCTCCTTGGAAATAAAAACTTCCAAAAAAAACTGCCAAGAGGGTACGAGTACTTGAGGCACAAGAGAAGATCTATGAAATGTCACTAAATTTAGACTCTAGAGCTAGAGTGTTAGTGTAGTCTATCTAAGATCGGAATGCTTAGATTCTAAACCTTGGCTAAGTTTTGTTGGGATGAGATAGTCACAGTGAAAGAACCATTTTTGACTAGTTACTATTCAGAAACTATCCTAGGTGTGGAAAAAGCTCAGGGGGAGATGCAGTGCTAAGGATTGATCTCTTTGGATGGGAGGATCATTTTCTTCCTAGTAGTATTTTTTTGGTTCATGCATACTGTTAAAAAAGAAAATAATTATTCTAGTAATTTAGCTTGCTAAACTATGTGGAAATTTAAACAGGAAGTAATTATTGAACTGGATATTAACACTGTGTAAATGAATAAATTATTTTCTGAATAATAATAAGAGAAATGTATAGCCATGATTATGTTTAAATGTGCAGTTTCGAAATAGAAGGAGAAAATGTGAGGGGGAAGTAATGTAGATATTAGGTCAAGGCAACTAAGGTCAACAACCCAAGAGTTTAGTTCCCTTCCTTGTCTAAACATCCCTACTAGGGAAGACAGAGTTGAAAAGAATGAATTTTCTTGTGAAAATCATGCAAAAGAGGAAGGGACTCTACTTAATCAACTAGGCCAAATCTGGGTTGTATTTCTTTTAGTGTTTGGGTCCTACAGGAGAAGTGGGTTAGATTCCTAGGCCTAGTCGGGCCCGAAAACTGAAGAATATGTCCCTTAGTCCTAGGGATGGCTTCATTGTTGACTGTGGAAGTTAACAGTAGAACACTATATTAAATAAACTATCTTCATCAACAGAATGGGAGTAATAAGACCATGAAACAACAAAGAGAAATATTGGTCCAAAAGAATGCAGCCATAATCCAATTCTTGGAAAAGAAAACTTAAGGAAGTTGTGTGTAAATTTAAAGTTTATCAATACCAATACTTTATCAAGAAATAACAAGTTATTAAACCACAAATTCATCAATAAATTAGCATTTAAAAGAACTTTAATAAAAAAATTATCAGTCATTAGTCAGAGACAAGTAACCCAATTATTATGATACAACATGTATGTATTATAACAATTAGTCCAAATGGGAGGGGTTGTTTCATGGTCATCATCCATAATTAAAAAAGAA
Source organism: Pinus taeda (assembly GCA_000404065.3). NCBI lineage: Eukaryota > Viridiplantae > Streptophyta > Pinopsida > Pinales > Pinaceae > Pinus > Pinus taeda. Next base: position 172,717 of record APFE030630946.1, on the reverse strand, counting down.
AAAAAAATTGTTTTTGACAAGATTTAACATGACCTCGGTTGCAACCCTTGTAATTACCTATAATACCCTAACCCGCATCAGATAAAAAACACAAGAGAATGCTACTATCCATTGGACAAAATCTAAAACTTCTATAATGACACATGGGAATACAAAACAAAGGTGTCTAAGTTATTTCTAGGAGAAACTTGGAAATGTGAACATCGAATCCTTCAACTGTAGGGAAGGAACCAATTCTCTCTAGTGTTACATGTGTCGATCATAACAACAATATTAGAGAAGTGAACTACGAGAAAAAAAACAAAGCTTAGGAATACATGATGAAGGCATAAACATAACCCCCACCTAGAAAATCTATCCTTCCATTATGGGCTGAAGTCCTGGAAACAAAAGAGACCATGTTGTTCAGACCTTTCCATGACTGGAAAACATTGATAAACCAAAAGAAGGGTAAGAAAAAAATATACCTATTGTGGAATGTTAGCTACAAAGCCCTCAAGATGGGGTCTGGTAACAATCCAAAATCAAATTCACATAGGGAAAACACTATTAGTCACCCTGGATCAAAATTGGACAACATAAGGGTAAATTATCAAACCCTATACAAAATAAAAATGTTACATGAGGAACACCATGAAACAAAGAGATTGTGCTTCAACTTTGTACCTACTCGAGCGAGATAGAGGAACAACTGAGCGGTTCTATAGCAAAACCCTTGGCATTGTAAAGCAAGGTTGGATGAAGAAGGAGGCAAGAATGATTGCTTCAAGGTGACAGAGAGGGAAGGTGGATACCTTGTAACCACCTCCTTCAATCGTGACCATTCATTTAACCCCATGCCATTTGGACCGTAGATGCTTGGCACCATAATAAATGTAATGGAAGTGCCGCCAGGTGTCATATTGGAAGACACCCTTTGCAAAAGTTTGAAGGAGAACTTATAGCAGATGTATCAATGGTTAAGGTTCCCTATTCGTTGTAATATCTCATGTCTATGAGTGAGTAACACCTATGCATTATATAGTCAAATCTAATAAGAAATAGTTAGGTATATTACGTCCGACAATAGAAACAAAGGAAATATTTATGTATATATTTTGATTATTATAGATAGTATTTAGTAAGTATTCAAGTTCCTATGTGTTTTTAACATAAATTTTGATCCATAGCTAATGATTTACCATGTAACATATCAACCTCCATGCAACCCTGGGATATGTTACAATATATATATATGTGTGTGTGTGTGTCATAACAACCTCCTCCCACATCTACTCAAGCAACCAGCCAGCCAGGGTAAAAATGCAATGAGAGGCCACTATGATATGATTCAACCTCCTAGTCACATTACGGAAGTGGAACCGGTAGAAACACACCATCCAAACATTCAACATTAGCTTTGGGACCCTTGAGAACCAATCAAACACTTTAGACAGCTTACCCTTGGGTCCCACTTAGATTTTTGATAACATAAGCCTCAACCACTCTCATGTTATAGGCATGAAAGTGTCCAAAAACCCAGAGTCCATCTCACAAGCTTGCCTACCAATGTCTAGAGAATCATTTAGTCAGTGTTATGCCAACATCCCTAGGATTTGGGCCACATTTTCAGGTCCAGAGCCCATGTCACTACCCAAAATTGAACCATCTCTTTAGAATAGTAAATTAACATGGAAATGATAGTACTGAAGAAAATACTTGTTTAATACCTTGACTAGACCCCTACTATCATGAATATGAAATCTACAGGTGTAAATAATAGATTTGAGCATAGGTTTCTCATACTTAGCTGAGAATCGCTAAGAACCATTGATGCCTCAACACATCAACTGTCATTTCATCCATTAGGTTATAGATACATTGATCATTCAATTACAAGTAAAAACGTGAGGAAATCCATACATGGCTATTGTCATAAAACACATACATAACAAGCATAATAGAAAAATAAATGCTCATGAAAGTATAGCCATATATACCAAATATAATCCATCAAAATTTTCATAGAAATACAAGGATAATTAAACTTTCATTAATGATGCAAAATCCAAACTTGGGATGGGACTTCCACGTTCCACCCGAACATAGAATGGTTGAGCCAAATCTCTCTTTAGGCATTCACCCCTGTGCCATATTCCCAGCATGAATGTGGGATCTCATAGAACACATCAATCAAAATGAATCAAGGGTTTCAAGAGCCATCCACCTCAACCTATCAAATAGTGATTCCACCTCACGGTCAGACATCACAAAAGCACCATCAGATTGGTCTCCATCCAAGCCTTCTAGGGTTTCCAGAGCATTTGTTCTAACCAAGGCTTCCAGGACCAGTAACTCAACCCACCAAGGGCTTTCAGGGCATTTTTCCAAGCAAGGATTCTAGGACTAGTAACTCAACTCAAGCTATTACAGGGCTTCCATAGCATTTGTCCAACCGGGGCTTCAAGCAACTAATAACTCAAACCAAGCTAAGGAAACATGAGAACCAACCAAAAACAAATAATGAAAGTAAACCCACAATCACCATGGCTATCCATGAAATGGAAAGAGTAGGAAATCCTCCATGTCAATGATAGATCATGACCAAGAATCCACATGCATATGCCATGCAGGTCAAAACTAGTGAAGGAAACATACATGCAACTCAGTACCTACAAGAAAAGATGATGTAGCTATTGATCTTGATGCTCTCTTGCACTTTCCTGCTCTTCCTTTCCCTTCTTGCTCCAAAATCCAAGTATGCCACGCCGTCCAAGAGTGCTCCAAGGAAACTTTAAGTCTCCAAGAGTATGAGAGAGAGAGAGAATAATGAGAGAGATCTAAAACTAAACTAACAAAAGGTTACCAACTGATGCTCAGAAACGTTTTTATGAATGAAGCCTCTATTTTCTTCATTTTCCAATATTTTCCTTCAATTTCCTCCTCACATGAAACTTGTGACCTTTCACCTGCTTTTTCTCCTAATTTCCATCATTTTCATAAATAAATGTGCCAAAATACCATTTTTCCTTTCCAAAGCCTTAGTCATTGCCTTTTCCAATTTCCTTAACTATAAACAATCATAAGGGATCCCCATCACTAGGATTTTGCCCAACATTCAACTTGGAATAAATGTCCCATCATCTATGGTTATTATTTTATTTTTATTAACTTTTATTAAATGGAATTTTCACCAAGGATGTTACAAACCCCCCCGCTTAGGGGAACACCGTTCTCGGTGTTCCACAAAACCAATAACCACAAAACTGTTGTAAGCAAAACATATTGTTGATGGAACTTCATAACTTAGCTCGATGTAGTATTTACAATGATCAACCTGCTAAGAAGCAACCAACACGAAAACATAACAAACATAACATCATAATGAGACGACACCCATACCGCTTATTGGATCTTTATAACATAGCTCATGGAGGTATTTACAACCATATACATATGTGCATATACCAAACATCATCAAAACATATATCAAAACATATACCAAAATATATACCAAAATCACACCAAAACACCAAGCCAAACCGCTTTGCCACAACTGCGAAACAAGCGAGGATAAATATCCAACATCTAATCTGACATCTCCCATGTAGCTTCATTGGGCCCAAAGTGCTTCCACTACACCTTAACTTGCTTGATTGCTTGGTTCCGAAGCATGGGCACCTTCTTCTACAATATATACTCAAGCTCTAGTTAGAATTTTCCATTTAGTTCCACCTGCAATACAGACCATTCAATCACATGGTCAACATCTTTAACAAACTTCTTAAGCAATGAAACATGGAAAACACCATGGAATTTCATTGTTGGAGATAGTGAAAGTCAATAGGCTATTGGCCCAATCCTCTTAATGATATTGAAGGGTCCAAAAAACTATGGTACCATCTTGTCACATGATCCAATCTATAAGGATCTCTTCTTCATCTTGATGCACAGGTACGCATGTTCCCCAACCTAGAACTCCTTGAACAATTTGTTCTGATTTGCATAACTCTTCTACTTATCCCATTTTTCCTTTAGATTCTTCTTTATAACATGTATTTCCCATTCCATGCCTACCAACATGTTTGGTCCAATCAACACCTCATTAACCGGATCACTCCAATTGATGGGAGTGTTATAACTTTGTCTATACAATGCCTCAAAAGGACTCATCCTAAAATATTCTTGATACCCGTTTTTGTATATGAACTCAACCAATGGAAGATAATCTTCCCACTTCTATTGTTGATGCATCACATACATCCTCAACATGTCTTCCAATATCCAATTGACCCTTTTTGTACGTCCATCTATTTGCGGATGATAAGCTATGCTAAAGGCAGAATTTGTGCCCAAACCTACAAAAATATCCTTCCAAAACTTGGAAGTGAACTTTTAATCCTTGTCTGACACAATATTCTTTAGAACACCATGCAATTTGACCACATCTCGGATGAATACCTGTGCTACATCGCTAGTTGAGAACATAGACTTAACTGGAATGAAATGTGCAATCTTTGTCAACCTGTTCACAACAACCATGATGGAATCATGTTATCTCACTGTCTTCAGCAACCCTATGATGAAGTCCATGGAAATGACCTCCCATTTCCACTCTAGAATCACAATCGGCTATAGAAGTCCACTTAGGTACTTACACTCTGCCTTCACACGCTAACAGTCAAAACATTTAGCCACAAACTCTGCTACATCCCTCTTTTGATTCAGCCAATAATAAAATTTCTTCACTATATTCAATATCTTTTGATAACCTTGGTGACCTGAATAAGATTTCACATGAAACTCTCTCAATATCACCTTCTTGAGCTCATTTTTATCTGACACATATATCTTATCTATGAATCTGATCAATCAATCTATTGTAAGACAATAATCCACACCATGTGCACCTACACTTCTACTTGTACATGTACCTGTACCTATGCTTGTACTTGTACCTATACCTATACCTGTGCTCTACTACAATCTGTGCAAAATCTCCATGTAACTAACATCCTAATGACTTGATTGCAAGATCCTATCCTGTAGATCTATCCCATAGGAGCTTATAGCTGCTAAGTGATTTACCTGTACCTACCTACTAAGAGCATCTGCCACTTTGTCCTCTTTACCTTTGATATACTTGATCTCAAAATCAAACTCACTGATCATAGCCAACCACGAGCCTGCCTACCATTCAGATTTGGTTGGTCAAATAGACATCGCAACCCACTGTGATCACTCATCAATGTGAACCTCCTGCCCATAAGATAGTGTCTCCACATCTTCAATGCATGTATAATCGCTGCCAACTCAAGGTCACACATGGGGTAGTTCTTCTTGTGCTAATTCAATTTCCATAACTCATAGCATACCACCTATCCATCCTGCATAAGGAATCCACCGAATCCTCTCTTGCAAGCATCTATGCATACTAAAAACTCTTTGTTTGTACTTGCAATATTTAGCACTGGTGCATGTGTCAACAACTGCTTAAGCTCCTCAAAATTTGCCTCACACTCCTCTATCCATTCGAACTTCTTACCTTCTCTCTGCAATGACGTAATAGGATAAGAAATCTGTGAGAAGTTCTTGATGAACCTCCTACAGTAGCCTGTCAAACCCATGAAAGATCTCACCTCATCCACATTCTTAGGAGCTACCCACTCTATGATGGCTCTTATCTTTTATGGATCTACTACAATGCCCTCCTTGGAGACAACATGCCCCAGGTAGTGTACCTCATTTTGATAGAAACTACACTTGTTGAGCTTAGCATACAACTGATTCTCTCTCGACAACCTCAATGCTAGTGCTAAATGTTCAGCATGCTCTTCCTCATTTTTAGAATAAACCAATATATCACCAATGAACGTAATAACAAACTTATCCAAATATGGGCACAACACACTATTCATCAAGCACATAAATGTATTTAGAGAATTAGTCAAGCCAAATGGAACTACAACAAATTCATAATGCCCATACCTAGTCTTGAAAGTTTTCTTGTAATTGTCCTCCTCTTTGATGCATACCCAATGATATCCTGATCTTAGATCAATCTTCAAGAACATTATTTCTCCCTTCAACTGATCGAACAAGTCATCAATCCTCGACAACAAATACCTATTCTTGATGGCCACTTTGTTCAACTACCCATAGTTAATGCATAATCTAAGAATACCATATTTCTTATTTACAAACAATACTAGTGTGCCCCACGGTGATACACTTGGCCTAATCTATTCCTTGTCCAACATTTCCTTGAGCTACAACTTTAACTCAACCAACTCAGGTGTGCTCATCCTATAAGGTGTTTTTGATTTTGGAGTTTCCCCTGTAACTAACTCAATGGAAATGTCTACCTCCCTATGAGGTGGAAACTCTATAATGTCCTCAGGAAATACATCCTTGAATTTCCATAAAACTAGGTACCTACTCAACACATTTGTATCCTCGACTTCCTTACCTTTATCACTAGAAATGTGAATTGTGAATAGCTTACACCATTTTTAGCAACTACGCTTTTCTTGCATAGTTGTCACCATCCTAATTGATATGTCTTTGTTCTTACGGTGTAAGACTCTTGGTTCCCCATTGTCATCAACACACTTAATGGCTTTGTCATGACATTCTACCTTGGTTCTATGTAGATACAACCAATCCATGTCAAACAAAATATTATATGATCCCAATGGTAATACATTCAAATGTGTTGCAGTAGGCATACCATTCAAATCAAACGCACAAGCTCTTACCCAATGATGAACTCACTTCTTCGTACCTATAGCCAACCACACTAACCAATATTTTGCATGCAATTCCTTATTCAAACCACACTTATCCACCAATTCAGGACTAACATAGCTATAATTAGATCCAAGGTCAATCAAAATAGAAATAACTTGATCACAAAGCTTATTTTCCATCTCAATGATAGATGCCTGATGCTCTGCCTGTTTGTTATCCAATGTTGCATAGATACATGGAATACTCTGACCAACATCCCCAATAGTTTGTACCTCTTGCACATTGCATATCTGAGGTCTACCACCATGATTATGTGGACAATATCTCCTGCGATGATCTTTGCCACAAGTCTAACACTCTATATCCTTCCAACCTATCTCCTTTTTTTTTCTCCTTATCAGAATCCCTATCCTCTATATGATGCATTTAAATTCTTAGATGGTGCAACATTCTTCTTGTTACCTGTATCCTAGGGCCTTGCTCACTTTTTGTCCCATTTTCCTTTGTTCTTTTCATTATCTATCTAGTTTGGCTTCATCCTAGTTATGCTCTTTGATTGTTCATAGAAATTCCTTAGCTTCCAGATGGACTCCTCTAATGATCTAGTCTCACTGAACTCAATTATATCTTTAAATGAAACTGGTAATCCACTAATGAACCTATAAATCTTAGCCTTTTCCTCTGTGAGATAAGGCACACCTCAATAAATCTAAGAACATGCTAGTGTACTCATCATTGGTCATGGATCCCATCTTTAGCTCATAAAATTATTTCGCCCTGTCATCAAAGTATCTCTCTACCAAATTCTTCTTCTTGAATAGTTGTTCAAACTCACTCCAAGTCAAATCCTCCTCATGAATACATCTGACATTCTTGACATCTTCCCACCAAATGTTTGCTTTACCTTTAATACTAAATGTAGTGACTCTAGTTTTCATGTTCTCTAAATAGTCATACAACCTAAATAATTTCCTCATGCCTCTGCATCCTACGGTTTGTTCATCTCTCCATCAAATATTGGTGGCTTTGCTTTCTTAAAATCATCCAGAAAATATCCCCTATCACTCTTCCTGTAAGGATGATAACGATGATGATCATGATGTCTATCTAAATTAGAACTAGAATAATACATGTGTCTATCCCCTCTCCTATCTAGAGTGTCCAAAGGTCTACCATCTTTGACTGTGTCATCTCTATCTAACTTGTGACCACAATGTGACTTGCTTCCATATGCTCCATTAGTTCTATCCTCCTTCTCATAGATGATCTGATATGGTATGTGTCACTGTAAATGTGACTAACTCTGAAGTATCACTGCATTTACCTCTGCTTGTTTCCCATGTGCTTTCATGATTCTGTCATTATCTACCTTACAACTCCTTATCTCTTCCTTTAATATTATCAGTGTAACTACAAAATCGGAAGAGTTCCCAACACCTTACTACTCCTCGAATTCATAGGGAGAGTCTTTGTAATTAACCATCTTGCTAGCCATCTGATATTTCTTCCTGCAAGGTATATCATGTCAGCTAAACCAAATCACAATAAACCAAAGTACCTTAACATAGCTCAGGGAGGATACCTTGTCTTAAAGATCAACAAATCAATGTGATACATGTATAACATAGTCATGACAACATAAAAGAACATAGCATCTAAGCATATAACCATGCAACCATCATTCTAGCTAGGGTCCAGTCGTCAATGCATGACCTTAACAACAAAACAGATGATGACCTCTTGCATGACAACAACCACTACATCATTGTACTCTTGACCACATGAAAACATGAACATGCATAAGAAATATGCAACCAACTACACATATGCATAAGCATATATGATCAAGCATGAATGAACGATACTTGAACCAAAACTACAAAAATGATACATACAACCAAGCATACAAGAATGTAACCAAACATACTACAAAAATACATATAGGTGACATAAATCGACATGTAACCATTCATACACTCACAACAATGCATCCCACAATAAAACACGTCAACTCTACATGACGACATCACTACCACCTTGAACAACATCATGCAAATGCAACAAGCACATGGAATTCAAGTGTGAGAGACACACATGCAACTGACATGCATGCATGACCAACATATAGCCCATCCAGCTTGAGGGGTGAACCATGCTCTGATACCACTTTGTAATACCCTCCTCCCACATCTACCCAAGCAACTGGCCAGCCGAGGTAAACATTTGACGAGAGGCCCCTATGATATGATTCGACCTCCTAAGTCACGTTAAGGAAGTGGAACTGATGGAAACACACCATATAGACATTCAACATCATCTTCGGGACCCGCAGGAACCAATCCAACACTTTAGACAACTTTCCCTTCGGTCTCATTGATTTTTTGGACAACTTAAGCCTCAGTCGTTCTCATGCTATGGGCATAAAAGCGTCCAGAAACCCAGATTCACTTTCATAGGATTGCCTACCACCATCCAGAGACTCATTTAGTCAGTGTTATTCCAGTGTCCCTGGGATTTGAGCCACATTTTCAGGCCCAAAGCCCATGTCATTTCCTAGAATTGAACCATCTCTTCAGAATATTAAAATAACATGGAAATGATAGTACTAAAGAAAATATTCGTTTAAAACCTTGACTGGATCCCTACTAGACATAACAAGAATTTTGTCAAACATATCATGAATATGAAATCTAAATATGTAAATAACATATATGAGCATAGGAGTCTTATACTTAGTTGAGAATCGCTAAGAACCATTGATTCCTCAACACATTAACTAACATTCCATACATTAGGTCATAGATACATTGATCATTCAATTACAAGTAAAAACATGATGAAATCCAAACATGGTTGTTGTCATAAAACACATACATAACCAGCATAATAACAACAGGAATACTCATGAAAGTACAACCATATAGACAACCTATAATCCATCAAAATTCTCATAGAAATACAAGGAGAATTAACCTTTATTAATAATGAAAAATACAAACACAGGATGGGACTTCCAGATTCCACCCGTCCATAGAATGACTGAGCCAAATTTCTCTTCAGTCATTCACTCTCGTCCCATATTCCAAACATGAATGTGGGATATCATAGAACACATCAATCAAAACACATGTAGGGTTTCCAAAATCCATCCACCTCAACCCATCAAACAGTGATTCGACCTCACGGCTGGACATCACAAAACCATCATTAGATTGGTCTCCATCCAAGCCTTCCAGAGAATTTGTTTGAACCAAGGCTTTTAGGACTAGTAACTCAACCCATAGCTGCCACTGGGATTCTAGATTGTTTGTCTAATCAAGGCTTCCAAGACTAGTAACTCAACCCACCAAGGGCTTCCAAAGCATTTGTCGAACCAAGGCTTCCAGGAGTAGTAACTCAACCCAAGTTGTTGCAGGGCTTCCAGAGCGTTTGTCCAACCAAGGCTTCCAGAAACTAACAAATCAACCCAAACTAAGGTAACATAAGAACGAATTAAAAACAAAAAATGAAAATAAACCCACAATCACCATATCTATTCAGGAAATGGCAAGGCTATGCAATCCACTTTCAATCCACACAATCCTGCATGCCAATGAAAAATCATGACCAAGAATCCACATGCATGTGTCATGCATACCAAAACTAGTGCAGGAAACATAAATTCAACTCAGTAACTATAAGAAAATATGATGTAGTTGTTGATCCCAATTCCCTCTTGTGATTTCCTTCTCTTCCTTTGCCTTCTTGCTCCAAAATCCAAGTATGCCACACCCTCCAAGAGTGCTCCAAGAAAACTCTAAGTCTCCAAGAGTATGAAAGAGAGAGATAATAATGAGAGAGATCCAAAACTTAATTGACAAAAGGTTTCCAACTAACCTTCAAAAGCCTTTTTATGAATAAGGCCTCTATTTTCTTCGTTTTCCATTATTTTCTTTCAATTTCCTCCTCACACGCAACTTACAACATTTCACCTTCTTTTTCTCCTAATTTCCATTATTTTCATAAATAAATGTGCCAAAAATGTCATTTTCCTTTCCAAATCCTTAGCCACTACCTTTGCCAATTTCATTAGCCATAAACAATCACAAGTGATCCCAATCACTAGGATTTTCCCCAACATTCAGCTTGGAATAAGTGTCCCATCATTTGTGGTTATTATTTTCCCTTTATTAACTTTTATTACATGAAATTTTCACCAAAGTTGTTAAATTTATATATATATAATATAATATATATATATATAAATATATTAAAATTTAAAATTATTAATATTATTCGCATAAAAGGTTGATATTATGCAAGCATACTCCATTTGTTTTTAATTTAAAAATTGTATATATTTAAAAGCATAATATTCAAAATAAACTTTATTTTTTTTCGGAATATAAAAATTATAAAAATAAAATTTAAAGTCATTATGATGATTTTTCGTTACCATACAAATTGAATTCCATTTAACATTGAATTATCTATAAATTATTATAATTTTAGTTATATCTTTTCCAAAACGCGTGATATATTAATGTTGGCAAAATGACATAGGTAAGAATCCAGGAGTATATTTAAGGCTGTAGAGTTAATGAGAAATTGAATTTTGATATTGAGGCGAAGGACACAAATATGAGAAAGTATAGTAGAGTTGTTTTAAAATTGATTTTTTTTATATAAGGTAAGGGATATTATATTTATTTAATTAAATTATGTTGTTATTATAAATGTGATATTCTTCCCTAATCATGGTCCGATATAGTTAATGGATCGCCTTGGGATCCTCGTCATGAGTACGTTGGTTAAAGAAAGGGAAGTAGGGTGGCTCGACCCATGCCCTCGCATGCTTGGACATAAATGTTGGGTGGAAGTGTGTATGGTATATCTTAATGGTGATGCGACGAGTCGCAGTTATCTCTCCCTCCAAGTGGTTCCTTGTGGTGGTGTAAGGCTCTTAGTAAGCATCTTTGTGTCTAAAAGAAAGACCACGAAGGTCAATTTCTTGCATGTAGATGGTTCTCTCAGTTTAATGGCTTCTCTTGTCGGGTATGTAATTCTTTTTATTCCTCTATTTGGACATGGTATGAAAATTACTATATTGTCTCACGAAATCCAAAAGGCAAGTCCAGCAATATGATCTCTATTAGAAATTGGAATCACTATCTAGAAAATTGGAAAGTTTCGGTGACTTTTCCTATATGATAATTTATTTTTCTATTACTCTATTAGTCCTCTTTGGCATTATTTTATCTCACATTGGAATGTATGATTTCTCTTTCGTGTGGATTCATCTGGTTGTGCATGTATATTCATTAGTAATGGATTTATCATTGACTTATTGATTATCTAAATGGGAAGGAGAATGAACCTCCTACATGTGATTCATTGCGTTCATCTTGTGGGCTTGGCTAAAATTGGGCTTGGGGAGCCAGTCTGCAGAGCCTTCTTCCTTAGGCAATAGACCCACCTTGGATTTCCTTGTTAGAAAATTATATATTACAGATCAATGGAACACATAAAATATGTTGCAGAAATATAAACACAGAAAACCCATAAAACAAGAGAGACATAGATATACATGTTTCACCCAATTTGGGCTATGTCCATGGAGAAACAGGTAGTCCTTCCTTTTATATTATCCAACAAAACAAAGAGATACAACCTACAACAGATCCATTGTAATTCCCTCTTCGCTCTCACACAATCTCGTCTCTCTCACTCAGAATACACATCTACATACCTGTAATACAATTTCTCTCATACATAGGGAGGGGTTCCCTTCTAGGGAAAAAAGCCATAAATTAAACATAACTTCTACAATGAGATTTCTGCCTAATGAATGACCCAGATTGACTACAAAGTTACAACATTTTATAAGGAAATTTTTACACCTATTTTTAGCTTCAGGGGCGCTACCCACGATCCCTGCCAGTGTGTGTGTGTGGGGGGGGGGGGGGT
>APFE030630946.1:92840-153128 GCA_000404065.3 Pinus taeda | reverse complement strand
ATTAATAGAATTAGAAATACCATTTCATAAATACAATGTACCAACCTTTTCTCCTTTTTCTATTACCAGGGCTCCTTTAGTGACCTTCCAGGTTTTATCTGTAAAAGTAGTTACAGAGCCTTCACCTTCCAACTGCCCTGTTGAAATTAGCTTTCTCTCCAGATCTGGAAAATTCTTTACTTTCTTCAACATCCATTGATTTCCATTCTGTTGTTTTATGAAAACTGTACCCATTCCAATGATTTTACAGGGTTTATCATCACCCAATCGATCTTGTCCAAAATCTCCTTGAACATAATCATGAAAATGTTTCCTATCAGGTGTGGCATGGAATGAGGCCCCTGAATCTACCACCCAGGCATCAATAATATTTTCTAATGAAAGAACCAAAGAATCTTGCAAGACAGCACTTGTCAGATTCACTTCATGATTGTTTTCTTGTTGCGCGTCTCCTTATTTTGCCTTCCAAGACTTGAAGTCTTTCTTTTGGTGTCTTTTCTTCCCGCATTTCCAGTACACTATCCCAGATCTGGACTTGGATATGCCTTTCCTTGAATTGTTGCGATATCCTGGGCTCTTTCCTGTTTCGATTTTTCTTCCCCTAGTCTCTGCAGTCAAAGCATTACCTGCTGTCTCACCAGAGATTTTTCATTGAATTTCCTTGCTAAGGATTGCACCGAAAACATCATCAAACTTTAAAGTACTAGATCTAAATATAGAGTTACTAATGGCCATAACTAAACCATTCCAACTTTTTGGCAATGAGCACAGAAATAACAGATCCCTAACTTCATCATCAAAAGTTACCCCTATAGAACTTAATTGACTGGTAACTGTATTAAATTCATTTAAATGATCAGTAATATATCCACCTTTTGACATCTTCAAATTAAATAAATGCTTCAAAAGAAATACCGTATTTGAGGCTAAGGGGATTTCATATAGTTTTACCAATGCCGACATTAACCTCTTTGTTGTCGTTTCTTTTGAAATATTAAAGGCTACTGACACCGCTAGGCACAATCGTAGTTCTAAGTGTCTTTCTGTTAAGAATATCCCATTCGGTGTCTATCGTACTCATCGTCTTCTTTGCCTTTTCGCTCAATGGTAGGTACAAATCTTTCTGATACAATTAATCTTCCATCTGCATCTTCCATAGCTAGTAGTTTTGGCTATTAAATTTTTCAACCCTAAACCTACCATATTCTGCCATTGCTCCCACTTGAACTAGGAACCCTTCTCTCCTGTGAGTTTATCAACCAAATAGGCCTTCGGCTCTGATACTAATTGTTAGAAAATTATATATTACAGAGCAATGGAACACATAAAATATGTTGCAGAAATATAAACACAAAATAAAACAAGAGAGACACAAATATACGGGGTTCACCCAATTTGGGTTATGTCCACGAAGAAACAGTCAGTCCTTCCTTTTATATTATCCAACAAAATGAAGAGACACAACCTACAGCAGATCTGTTGGAATTCCCTCTTCGCTCTCACACAATCTCCTCTCTCTTTCTCGCTCAGAATACCCATCTACATAGTCGCAATACACTTCCCTCATATATAGCAAGGGGTTGATTTCTAGGGAAAAAACCCTAAATTAAACATAACTTCTCCTTCAGATTTCCGCCTAATGAACAACCCAGATTGACTATGAAATTACAACATTTTACAAGGCATTTTTTACATCTATTTTTAGCTTCATGCTGTTTTCGATCCCTCGCCAAGGGGGGGCTCTAAAGAATCATTGTCGCCCCCCTGGACCCCCTTAGCAGCACACATAAATAGGCGGCATTGCTGCCACATTACAAAATGGGGTCCAATGTAGCGATACCTCTTAATAAAGAAGATAATCAAGCTCCACACCCAACATGCCTCTCTATCTAGTTTCACTTGGGCTTGGGGAGCCAAAATTTAGTATCTTGGGTCGAGGTTGGTAGTCCCATTGGACCCTTCGATTAATTGATAGGCTTGTGCCTAATTTTAGTTGCATCTTTCTTGTCTACTATGTTATTTTATCAAGTTCTCCTAGCCACTATAAATTCTCTGCCTCCAAGCTGACAGGTAGGCTTGGGTTTGTGGTTCATTCTGAGGGGCTTCAAACTTTTTTGTCTCTGTTAGCTAGTGGAAAATCTCTATGGCTCGCCCTGACCCTGGTGCCAGTTCGTCAGGAAAAGGTGGTTGTGAATAGGGAAGGAAATCAGGTAAGAAAGAAGATAATAGACCACCTCGGACCATCAGTCACGAAGATGTGGCCATAAATGAATCGTTCATATTATCTGAGATATAGCCCAGGCTTATGAAACTGGTACCCCAGCTCAAGTTAGGAAATTGATTTCTAATTGGGAAGTTGAATTGAATCAACAGGCAAAAGTTGAAGTTCAGGTGGAAGACTAGCGTGATTTAGTTCCAGACCCACGATATAACAGAGACTGTACCACTCAATACAAGCAAATTGTTCAGCTTTACTGGCTGATGAAAAGCATTGTGGCCAAGGCTCTAATGACTTCTCTAGTAGGCTCTATCGAATCTGATCCAGGATTCCAGGAAATTCAGAAAGAATTTTAACTCATTCAATTTCAAATTCAACAGCAAAATTTTCATCTCAGCCACATTGAAAAACACATTCCATGTCTTCCTCGATTTGAATTACCGGGTTCAAGTGCAAAGGACCCAACTCCTATGGAGTCCTATGATGACTAGTAATTTGCTTGTTTATGGTTGTACTTGTTTACTTTAATTTTCTATAATGTATATGTTAACTAGGTTTCTATGTTATAGATATTTAGAATGTAGATGGTTTTCAGACATTCAGTCCTATAAGGAAATGTTAGACATACTTAAAACATTTCAGTTTTGGATGGTATATAATGTTGTTTGGTGGCCAACATACTTGGTTTCCCAATGGGCAAGTTGAGGCCACTGAACGTCTCGACTCTGGTTGTAACCTTCTTTTGTTGAAATTGAATGAATGAAAAAGACCTGCCAAGCTTACAAAATAAAATAAAATGTGATATTTTGAAAAAAAAAAAAGATGTTATAATATAATATTGATGTGATTATAAAATAATAATAATAGCAATCAAATATTTGTTTATTATTTTAATAATTAATTTATATTAAATATATTAATGAAGAAGTCTTCAATATGATAGAGAAATTAGATAAATGATAAATGGTTTTTGTAAATAGTGTGTGTGTGTATATATATATATATTAAAAAATAGAAAATAAAATACAATAAACTAGTAAAATTTATTTTTATATATTTTATATATCAATTATAATATATTAATGTCATTGTCAATTAGGTTTAATTTGGATAGTTAGATTTTTTTTTTTTTCTCGGCAAAGACTAATTCTATTAACTGAAAATCAAAATAAAATTACAAGGGGTTGAGGCCTCGGGCAACATCAACCGAGAGCATTCAACACAACAAAAATGTCCCGGGTAAGGGAGAACCAGTTACAGTAAGCTAGAGAGCAGATGGAGGAACCAGAAATTAACAAAAAGAACATGAGGAAGAGGTGGTATAACCACCTAGTAAGAAAAAGAGACTAGAAAGAGAGACAGAGACGCTGGCCAAAATCACAAAAGAGCTTTATACTGCCACCCACTAGGAAGAAGAACGAAACTGCTAGGCTATAGAGACTGAAACAAAGCTGCATCCAAAACCACCTGAACTTGACTATACGAGCCATCAGAGAAAAAAACGGGAATGTCTGAAAGGGCTCAGGTGGCCTCATATTGCCACGTCCTCATTCGAAGGGTCCTCCACCACCGAGCACGCGTTGCCATCCCACATTTCATCGTTTCCTGCCATGTTATCCGCATCACTACCACCTGGATGAACCGACGAGGGATGTGTGTCACTGGAATTACCTTCTCTGATCATCGAGACAAAGGCTCCTGGTGGCTGAGTGTCATTGGGAGCACCTCCCTTGTCAAGCAGCTCACCATTCCTTTTCTCCTGGCCTCCCTCAGCCAAAATCTGCTCACTGCTTTGGCTGCCTGCCTCTCTGAGACCACCCTACGAAGGCTCAGATGTCAAGCGCACCATGGTTTGAGGCAGAACCTCTTCTTCAGAGAAGATAATAGTAATATTGGTCGTGATAACAGGCCTGCTAAGATTGCTCTGAAACTTGAAGTGAATATTCTGAAACGCATTGTGCAGTATCAGCATGTGGGAAGGGCTAAGAGGAGGCGAATTCATCGGAGAAGAGGGCAAAGTAGCAGGAGGCAGGGTAGGATCCACAGAACGAGCAGCCTGCGAACGCCCACGGCCACCATGGCTCCCCCTAGAGCAACTCCTCATACGATGGCATACCATGATGAGGCGATGAAAGGGGAGCACAACAATACCGGAAGCAGTGGCGCAAAAACAATACAGCACAACAGGAAACCACTTCAAGCGCAGAAAACAAGCCTGAGAGTGAAAGGAGGGCAGCACAATTCTAGCATCAAGAGCAATCGAAAGCTTACCTCTGTTTGTAGAACCTGTCCTGCCACAGAGATGCGCAGCTAGCCAAGGCCTAAGACAAGGAGGCGGGGTGCAAACAGTGGGAAGGAGAGCCAAGATCGCCATGGTAATATTAGCCAGAGCCTCGCCTTGGACAGAGTGAGCAGTTAATACAGAATTCATGCCAAATCTCCCTCGCTTAAGGTTAGCCTGCCTGAGCCAGATACGCTCATGGGTAGCCACATTGGTCTGTAGCTGGCAGTACCACACTCTTCTGCCCGTCATTAAAAACATCAGTTGTCATTTATTTCACCTGCATCCGGGTGGATAGTTAGAAAAATTTATTTATAAGTATTTTTTTAATGGTTTTAAATCTGGTTATTGAATCTAAAAATATTAAAATACATATATTTTGCATAAATAATATAAAAACATGCCCACAGGGCTTTAGATTGACGGTGAATGAGTGCGCTGTTAAGGCACTCCTTGCGTTAGGTCACCAGTTCAAATCCCCCGTGGATACTTAGGTTAGTCTTAACGTAGAAAAAAAAAAAAAAATATATATATATATATATATATATATATATATATATATATATATATATATATATATAATAATATATATATATATATATCCGTTTATACAAAAATAATATAAAATAAAATTCATAACAATAAAAACATATTCTAAATAAAATTTTAATATAACTTAATTCTTACTTTGAAAATGAATTAAAATCTAGTTCACAATCATATTAACAATTTGGTGTCTCCTTTAATCCTATAAAAAAATTGAATTAAATTTAAATTAATTATAAATTGAAAATTAAATATATAATATATTCACTATATAAAACGTAAATGTTATAAAGTTAAATAACTAAAATAGATTTAAAGAAAATAAAAACTTCTACACCTATTAAATTAAATGAGCCGCAACCTATTTTTAACCGGTCAAAAAGGCTTGGACACGGGAGTAGTAAAGCTAGAACAATTCAAACGCTGTAGCGGTCAAGATAGATGACTATGGTTTCATCGGCGCTCCGTTGGAGAACGTGCTGACACATTAATATCCTTCCATTAAGACTTAACGAATCATAATTGTCTTATTATTTATTTGTTAATATATATTTTTTGATTTTACAATCATAATTGTGTTATTATTTATTTGTCAATACATATATTTTGAATTTTTTTATTGATAAGTGATAATCTAATTTTTAAAGCGATATTTTTCTATTTTATTAAAAAAAATATTTTAATTATTTTATTAGTGGTAGGGGAAGGAGTTTTCAAATTTGCTAGAAAAACCATGTAAATTTAGGTATGATTTTGATAAAATTTAATTGAATTTTTTGTAAATCTAGGTTATAGTTTTTATGCTTCAAGATTTTGGGTGCTTCAAGGGTTTTTGATTATGTTTAATCCATTTCCACTATCGAAAAACATGATTCAAGCACCATTAGTGCCAGATTTTTTTGAAGAAGAAATTGCTGAATTCCAACAACTTTTGGTTGTTATGGTAAATTCGCTACCTTAATTTGAATGTCAAATTTTTAACGCATAATTTGACACTCTATTTTATCACATTTAATATTTTGTATTAAATTATTTAACTTTAACTAAAAATTATTAATTAATTTATAGCTGTAAATTTAAATTTAAGAAATACTGAATATATAAAAAAATGTATATATTTTCTCAAAAAATTATTCATTTGTTCAAATTGAATTTGGATAAGAAAAAACAATTGTTTCTGAACTCAATTAACAAAAAGATTTATTTCTTTATTATTGTCAAAGATTTTGCATATTTTATCAATGAATTAAAGGATTTAAGAATTGGTTCTAATGATAAGCTTGTTAGTTTCGATATGGTCTCGCTCTCCACTAATATCCCTATTAACGAGGTCATCGATGTTGGCAGGCACTTTATTGATCCTGATACAACTAGCTTAGTTGAAATTTGCCTTACCTCCACATTCTTCAGCTTCGAAGGGGAATGTTATAAACAAACCTCTAGTATTGCCATGGGTTTCCTCCTTTCCCCTGTTGTGGGGAATCTATTCATGGAGGTTTTTGAATCTAAGGTGTTGTCCTATGCTCTCTTCCAACTGTAACTTTGGAAGAGATTTGTGGATGACACTTGCATCATTTGGCCCCATGGTCATGAAAGGTTGGACCCCTTTTTTCAACATCTTAACAACCAATCAAGTTCCATTAAGTCCACTATGGAATGTTAGATCAATGGGTGTTTTACTTTTCTTGATGTCCTTATTTCGAAAGAATTGGATGGCTCTTTCTCCCATCAAGTATTTTAGAAGAAAACTCACATAGAGTAATATCTTAATGCTAAATCTCATCATTTCCCTGTTTAAAAACTAGGTGTTCTCAACACCTAACGACTAGGGCATTAAGAGTCTCTGATGAAAAGCACCTCGATGATGATAGAACCCACCTCATAAATATTTTAATGATAATGGTTATAGTAAGAATCAATGTCTTAATGCCTTCCTTAAAGTTGAGAAAGGTCTCAGAGTTAAGAAAGATCCCAAGGATAGGTCCTTAGGGGTGCATCTTCCCTTTTTCCAAGGGATCACTAACAAGATTGCAAGGATTTTGAGGAAACATAGAGCCCCCTCGACCATTAGACCCCTAAATACCATTAATAGCTCTCTGAGGTCAGTGAAGAACCATGTGGACCCCAAGAATATGGGAGGTGTTTATCCCATCCCCTATTCATGTGGTACTCCCTAAATTGGTGAGATGGGCCACTCTATAAATCAAAGGATTTATGAGCATGTGACAAACATAAAACATGGGAGGATGCATTCTTCGACTTTGGTCGAACATGCGGAAAAGACTAAACGTCATTTCTTCATTGAGGATGTCCAGGTCCTTGCTAAAATTGATCATTTCCATCACCATAAGTTTAGGGAAGCTATTGAGAAACATGGGAGGATGTGTTCTTCGGCTTTGGCTGAACATGCGGAAAGACTAAACATCATATATGCATTGAGGATGCCCGGGTCCTTCCTAAAATTGACCATTTCCATCACCGTAAGTTTAGGAAAGTTATTGAAATTGAAAAAATCCCTAGTAATCTGAAATGAGACGATGGTTGGAACATTAATAGGTGTTGGGTCCCTAACTTATCCTCGTAGTTTTAAATTTTGATGCGTTCTCTATCTTTCCTTTTTTATTATTCATTTATTTTTTATTTTATTTTTATCATCAATATCTCTAGTTTTCGTATTAATATTATTATAAATTTTCCCTTAAAGGGGTAGATTTTATTTTTAATTCTATTATCTTTGTTTGAAATTTCATTATTAGGTTAGATTATAATTTTTATTTTTATTCTCCTGTTTTTATTTGAATTCCATTATTGGGGTAGATTATAATTTTCTTTTTTATTTCCTCAATTTTATTGATCTTTCCTTTTTCGGGTTAGAATTATATTTTAACTTTTTACTTTTATGCTAGACTAATTCTTTTAGCATTTCTAGGAGTTTATTTTTATTATATAATAAAGGAATTTGTTAAATTTTAAATTCTTTTTCTTTGTCAAAGTAGTTAGACAGTAGATAGTCCATTTTATTATTTTTTGGGTCTTAATTTTTTATAGTTTACATATTTTTCATTATTTATTTTTTTCGGTGATACGTTGCTATTTAATCTAGTGCCATGATCTCTGCATCTTGTCTGATAATGAATCACACTAGATAATTCGAAAATCGTCGACAAAAAAAATTTATTGTGATTAATATCGAAACATTCATAATTATGTATCACAAAAACTTAAATTCAAAAAATAAATATTTGATTGCTGATAAAAATTATTAAAAAATAAATATTTATAAATCATCACAATAAACATTTGATCGCTGATAAAAATTTATGGAAAACAATGCTGTTAGGGTAAGTTTGGCCACACATATCTTCGTGTGTGCTGTGTCTTCGCAGCACACATATCCATGCTAAAATATAATCATTTTATTTTATTTTAAATTAAATTAAATAAATCATGTTACTTGCACATGGGAATAAACCCTTTGTTAATTGTGGCAAAAATGTACACATTTTCAATTAAACGAGAGCAAAGGTAAATTATCTCTCCACAAATGGGATTCGATAACGAAAATCTTATCTCCACCATGGTGGTTGCCGGCCGCACATTGCAAATTAATATAATTGAACTACACATGGTTGATATTATTTCAAAAATTCATAATCGCTAACATTGAAATTCAGGAGGTCAATTCCAGGAACAAGCGAGCCATGGGATGGTTGGCATTGGAGAGCTGGTTCGGTTTCAGAGTCTCCACAATCTGTCCCTCCACCAACAGAAGCACGACATCGGCAATTCTCTGAATTTGTTTCACGCTGTGGGGTGAGCTTAGGTGAGCTTAAGTCTATTGTAGAATTGCAGAATTCCGGAATATTTCAGGGTCCGACAGACATGACAGACATGGACACGGTCAAAAAATTAACCCAGTCCATGTCCTTCGGATCCCAAAATATTTCCAGGAATCTATAATCGACTTAAGGATAGCCTACGCTATGAGAAACTATGATAATGGTCCTCCTTGCTCCTCCTCACCTTCCTGATCGCCTCCTCGATGTGCTTAGTGGAGATTGAATCTAGGGCGCTCGTCGATTCGTCCAACAGCGACACCTAATTCGCGCACAAACACAACCAAATTTAGAGAAAATAAAGAAGTGACAAAAATCTTCTCCTCCGACACAAATAATTAGTCCCGATTCACACAAGCATAACTAAATTTAGAGAAAACAAGACTTAGCTCAGGCTCATTGGCGAGAGTCCTGGCCAATGCCACCCGCTGGGCCCGCCCCACGGAAAGACCGCTGGCGGATCTGGAAGCTAGGGACGAATCCAAGTCCGCCAAGTCCAGATACTTACCGACAGTTCCTATTTCCACCTCTATAGCATTATAAATGCTATCTGACATGCGAGGGGAATAGCCATGGAATGCCCTCTCCACGTGCTGTCACTCAGAGGGTGATGACTATTCCCCTCGCATGTCAGATAGCATTTATAATGCTATAGAGGTGGAAATAGGAACTGCCGATACTTACCCACCTCCTCGTCCGACAATTTCTCCCCACAGAGTGTAGGCCCGTACATTATGTTATCCGCAACGCTTCATGTGTATAAACAAAACTATCTCCACATAAGTCATGACTTCTTTGGCTAAACTATGTATTGTTTTTGTGAATTAAAGAATTGTATTACCTTCTTATCATCCATTACATGTTCATAGAGAATTTGGCTCGGTCAATTCCAAGGGAATAACAACCTAAGCCAATACCAAGACACAAGCTAAGCTGAATTTACATGAAAATTAACCAACTTAGGAGGGATAATGTCAATATTTTTACTACTTTCATGGTAAAAAACTTCAATGTGATTATGGATTATATGGAGGGTCTTTTTATTTTCAGTGCATCAATCCATTCAAAAGAATTACTAGGAATAGATGTAGAGGACTCAATAATTGCATTTCCTTGGTCTAATTCCAAATCCAAAGTTTTGCTACTTTAATTGCTTCTTTATCATTATTTGAGTGATCCCATTGACCAAAGTGTTTATGACCACTCATTAACGAATCGAAAGCCATAGTTGTATCTTATGTGTCTCCATTTGATGGATGGTTCTTGACTTCTGCATGATGAGGTGTCATTGCATGTGGTCTAGTGAAGGCTCGAGAACTCGTTTTAGTTATAGAAGATTTTCATTGTTGCGTGTTTTCTAGCTTATGAGCTAAAGAAGTCTTAGCTCCTTTTGGGGATTTTGGATCTTGTCATCCTCATGACTTATTCATGGAATCTTGAGGAGTAGAGATCCCTTGGGTAAAGGAACATACATTTTGTAGATGATTACGTTGTTGAGAGATCCGATAGTAGAATTTTGCATTTTCGAAGTTCACTCGCTACAAATAGATAATGTCATTCCACTCAAAGAATTTCATCTGGCAACCCTTTGTTGAGATCGATTTCATCACAGACTTGAGCAAAAGCCACAATACAATTTTCAACCGTTTCTATGTCTAATTTAATGGAACGATTGAGTGATTTTCCCATATTATCTAAGATCACCAAATGGACTAGATGAAGGGGAAAATTTCGAAGTCTTCGCCAAACTGGAGATATTGTAGTTGGCATACAAAGAAGGTTAAAACTAGCAAACCAAGTTGTGAAAAAGAAGCCCAAAACAATACCAAAACCAAGGTCCTTCATCAAAAGCATTTTAATAATCATTCAGATCTTTGAAATACACCACAAAAGAACTTACTTCATATCTTTAAAATACATCACAAAAAACTTCCTTTAGATCTTTAAAATACACCACAAAAAAAAGTTCCTTTAGATCTTTAAAAATAAACCACAAAAAAGTTTGAGTAAAAAAAGAACTGTATTTGGGGACCAGGTCTGATGCACCCATTATTAGAGTGCAAATGTTGTAGGCCATAACCCATTAAATAGGAAGATAATGGCACAGTCAAATAATCTATTTAAGCATCTTTAGTTTGAAGATGGTACACTTTAATAGTGGGGATATTTTCTACCTAATCCACAGTGAAGGTTGTCCCTGAGATCTCATTGGGAATCACCTGTGCGAGCATTGGCTTGAGGGTATCCTTGATAGATTTGGGCTAGGAGGAATCAGATGCACCCCAACCTTTGGCTCCACAACTTAGTCTTGACATTAAATGAATAGAGGCATCATTGGTTAAACCATACTTGTTGAGTGATTTTAGATCTTGAAGCTCCCTACCTCCATGTAGGAGTTGAATGATGCCATATGGGATTCCCATCTAATCTTGTATCTTGGCTATGAGTGAGGCAACGAGATCTGTGGCTTTGACTTGCATGCAGAAGGATCCCCCTAAGAGTGGTCCCACAAAGATAATGAAAATATTCAAATATGCGGTAATAACCTTCTCATGGTTGCAGGAGGAACCCTTCACTAAAAAATATTTCCTTTGTTTTATCAGATTTTGTTTTACGAGATCTTAAGGCAAAATGATACATGTTCAACTATTGCCACAAATCCAATGCCATTATCTGAGTACAACTTCCTTCTCAAGATTCCTTGGGAGGAATAAGCTCCACCCCAACGTTTGGCTCCACATCTTAGTCTTGGCATTAAATGAATAGAGGCATCCTTGTTTATGCCATACTCTGTGAGTGATTGTAGATCTTGAAGCTCCCTACCTCAATGTAGGAGCTGAATGATGTCATATGGGATTACCATCAAATCTTGTATCACGGATATGAGTGAGGCAACGATATTTGAGGCTTTGTTGCATGTAAAAGGATCACCTCAGAGTGGTCTCACAAAGATAGTGAAAATCTTCATATCCGGGGCAATAACCTCTTCATGGTTTACGGACGAATTGTTCACTAAGAAACATTTCCTTTGTTTTATTAGATTTTGTTTTACTAGATCTTGAGGTAAATCTGATTTCTAGTTCATTATCCCAATATAAATCCCTTCTCAAGATTCCTATGTTTCTACCTAAGGCAAAGCTTTCGTGAGTGGCGACCTCCCTCCTAGTTGCGTATATGTTTTTCCCAGTGGCGAGACAACTTGAAACCCCAATGACCACTATCATTTCTCCCTTATCCTCCATGAAATGCCCAAACTTATGGAAAGCATTTTCCGAAGTCCTGTTGGAGGTGCTCCATGGAAGGTCTTTAATGAAACAACCATAATCCAAACATGGCTTGGTATTATTCAAAAATCTTAATAGCATAGGTATTTTGATCGACTAAACGATGTATTTTAATTATTTAGATATTTATTTATTTTATTTAAAATATGTTTTTGAATAAATAAATAAATTTCAGTGTCCTAATCTTTTTTGGGACATTAAAATGATACATATTACATAACTCAAATTTATAATTTTAACAATTTTCTATTGAATTTAAGTCATGTAAAAAAACAAAAATGTAAAATAATCAATTTACATAACTCAAATTTATAATTCAAACAATTCTTTGATAAATTAAATTTAAATGATATCCTATTTACACTCTAAATGTCGTAAAATTTGTTTAAAACAATGAATTTATTTATATATTTATATTTTATATAATAAAATATCACAATTACATCCAAAATTATATTACTAGATTCTTGAAAAATAAAAATAAAAATTAAATTATGTAATAGAAATAATTAAACAATGCTATATTGACATTGGAGGTTTCTCTTTGTGCAAGGTTGGGATGGACACATACTATTCATATCAACTAATTGATTCACACGTGGAGAATCTGCAAGACGACGTCAAGGAATTCGCAAAGAATTGCACTCTGTGAAAATGTCACTGGAAAGATCCGCGTCGGTCGATGGTGCACAAAGGCATTTGTACTTGCATGGCGCTGAACTACTAGTCTTTGGAAGGGCCAACAGCGGAATGTACAGATTCTCGCTATTTAGTTGCGTCAGCACTTCCTCGTAGCTCTGAGCCGTTTTTGGAACGATCTGTTAATTTTGATAATAGATCAATCCAACAAATTGGAATTGAGGAGGCCAAAGGTTGACGTCACTATCACTGTGGCAATTTGTTGATACCTAAAGTTTAAAGAAACAAGATAACATCATGGTATTAATAAATTTGTGACTTGCAAGAAACTAATGCTAGATGATAAATGATAGGTATAACTTATAGATAAAGATCCACTGGGTTTGCATGCGATGCATGCAATATGGTCAAGACATAAACAGGTTTAAAACGTTACAAAGCACTTAAATACAGAGCAAACCCATATAAAGTTTCTTACATGGAGGAACCTAAAAGATCCTTGTGTAACTGCTTAGTACTTTAAAAATTGGCCAAAGCATGCCAACGTAAAAACAATTCAATAAAGCCCTGAAAATACTCGATTCAAACAATGCCAGAGACATAAATTTTATCCAAACCCTTGAGAAACACCTGAAGAAACACAATTTTGTATGTAACTTTCATGACCGGAAAACAATATTTTGAGCATATAGAAATTTCCAATAGAAAACAATGAGAAATATTGAAAAAATGCGTTAAAGTTTAGAAATCACTTATTTTGAAAAGGATGCGTTAAAGTTCAGAATACCTTAGGTAATCTTTTGAACTTACTGTTTAGGTAACTGTTTAGTACGTTAAAGATCGGCCATGAAATGTTGCGCAGAGATACCAAACGATGCAAGTGCCGCAAATTTCATTCAAACCCTGAAAACTGCCTAGTTCGTCGTCTGGGCTGAGTAAAATTATATCAGAAGTGAAGTGGTCGTTAGTCCACGATTCCCAATAAGGTGGGTGTAAAGTCCAATATATTTAATATCATTTTTTTCTCCCATTTATTGAAACACGTCTCTCGATTCACGTCGTGGGTATTATTTTGGGGAAACAAGCCTTTCATGGAACAACAGACTAAGATTTTTACCCACCAACTCCGTATCACCCACCTCGTTGTCATCCAGTGCTTTTGATGTCTAAATGTCTAAACCACTAGGTTTGAAATCCCAAACATGTATCTTATAAGTTTGGTCGGACTACATCTTTATTACCCACCAACTCCGCATCACCCATCTCATCTTTATTACCCACCAACTCCGCATCACCCATCTCGTTGTCATCAAGTGTTTTTGATGTCAAAACCACTAGGTTTGAAATCCCAAACATATATCTTATAAGTTTGGTGGGACTACATCTTTATTATGTCCAATATATTGTCTCGATTGGGGCAAGGAAGGAATTGAACTGATGACTTCACATCAAGGAGTGTCTTAACAAAGCACTTGATCACCATTTAACCAAGACCTCGTACACTAAAGCAATTGAACCGGTGACTTCACATCAAGGAGTGCCTTAACAAAGCACTTGATCACCATTTAACCAAGACCCCGTAAACTGAAACAATCAACTCATCATGCACACAAGCTTTATGTTAGGAAAAAAAATAAATGCCAAAAACCATATGTGCATTCCTAACACTAAAAACCTGCATGCATTTCTATTGACAGGAATGTGTATGCATTCGTAACACTGGTAACACACAACAAAGAGAGTAATAGTTGGGTGGGGTTGGGGATGGAGTAGGGGGAGGGATAAAGGGGCAAACAGATAGAAAGTGAAAGGAGAGAGTGCGTGACGTGGGGAAGAATGAGTGGGAAAGTGGGGCAAAGAGGGGGAGAGAGTGAGACTGAGTAAGAGTTGAATAGTCAAAGGAATAAGGAAAGATGGTTGCAAAGGGTGCGTGATAGAGAGAGAGTGGGGGAGAGAGAGACTTGAGAGTGACAAATGGAAGAAAAAAGAGACAAAGTTGGTGTTGGGTGTGTGTTATATTCTTTCCACGACTAGTTGCACGCGTGGGGGGTTATCGCCCCCCTGTTCATTGCATTGGGCGGAATAGGGGGGTGACAATGGAGGCGCAACCCCCCTTGTCAGGGGGTTTCATGGGGGCGATATCCCCCCTACACGGGGTCTACAGGTAATTTCTATATAGGGTTAAAACCGATAGTTGGAGAGGGTTTTTTGTCAAGTAGGGGCTAAGGGAGGATGCAATGGAGGGATAAATAAAGGGGGAAGGTGGAGAGAGAGAGAGAGAGTGGGGGGGAGGAGGGGGGAGTGAAAGATAGAGAGAAGTTGGTGTGGAGGCTAAGAGAATGAGAGAGGGAGAGAAAATGGAGACATAAGCTATAGGGTAGAGAGAGGGGGGAGGGAGAGGAAGGCAAGAGATAGAAGGAGGGAGAGAGGGATTAGTTGAGAGAGAGAGAGAGAGAGAGAGAGAGAGAGAGAGAGAGAGAGGTAACTTTGAAAGAGGAAGGGATAGAAAAATACTAAAAGGGGAAGACAGGAGGGAGTGAGAGAGGAGGATAGAGAGATAAAGGAGGAAATAGAGAGAGAAGGAGAGAGGGATGAATATTGAAATAGAGCTAGGGTGAGGGGAGGATATGAGAGAGAGATACCTGAAGGGGGAAGAGATAGGGGAGAAGAGAGATATATAGAGAGGCAGAAAGAGTGGTGGGGGAGAAAGAGAACATGAGAGATAGAGGGAGAGATAAGGATATAAGAAGGGAGATAGAGATAGAGATAGCGATGGAGAGAGATAGGGGGCGACAAATGGAGAAGAAGAGAGAGAGTATATGAGAGAGGGAGAGAGAGAGCGAAAGAGAGAGGGGGAAAGAGAAAGAGAAAGGTAGAGAGATACATATATAGTTAGAGGGGGAGATAGAGGGAAGACAAGTGATATGTAGAGAGGGATGGAGGGATGAGAGAGAGAAAGAGAGAAGGAGAAAGAGAGGGAGGAGGGAGAGAAAGAGAGAAGGAGAGAGAGAGGGAGGGAGGAGAGAGAAAGAAAGAAGGAGAAAGAGAGGGAGAGTAGGGCAAGGTGAGAGAGAGAGAGAGAGAGAGAGAGAGAGAGAGAGAGAGAGAGATGGAACTTGAGGGGGAGGATAGAGGGAGAGAGTGGGAAGAAGATAGAGATGGAGAGGGAAGAAAAGAAATATAAAGAGAGGAAGAGGTATAGAGAGAGAGTGAGGGAAAGAGGAGAGATGGAGTGTGTCAGTGAGACATGGGGAAAGAGAGAGGGAGAGAAGGGGGTGAGAAAAAGAGAGAGAGATTTAGAAAAAGAATGAGAGGAAGAGGGAGGCAAACTAAGATAAATAAACATGGAGAGAGGGTGTGAGGGGGTGAGATAGAGAGATGGATAAAGAAAGAGGGAGGGAGATAGAGACAAAGATGGGTGGAGAGAGAGAGAGAAAAATATAGATATGGAGATAGATAGATATAGTGGGAGGGAGAGAGAGAATGATGAGAGGAAAGAGAGAGGAGAGAAATAATACAAAGGATGGGAGAGAGAGAGAGAGATGGAGTGTAAAGAGAATTAGAGAGGGGGAGGGAGTGGGGGAGAGTGAGAGATAAGGAGAGAGGGAGGGAGATATAGATAGAGCCGAAGGGTAGGCGGGAGAGAGAGAGAGAGAGAGACGGAAGGAGAGAGGTGTAACAACCTCATATAAAACCCAAATATTTCTATAAATAATTATGCCATTATCATTGTAGATATGTTTAAATGTCATCATGGTAACAAACTAAGCTAAATAATTTTAAAAAGATGCATATGTAAATATTTCGTTGATAATTAAAAATTCTAAGAACCCAACTAGAAATGTGAGAACCATTATAAATTATGATATCATGAGTGGGAACTAATAAGGGGGTTATGGGGGAAATTAATTGTTCCTGATATCTTTAGAAAATCCTCACCTAGTGATCTAAGCCAAAATTTGAATTCAAAATTTTATTACCTTTATTTCCCACCAACCCATAATTCATTAAATGAAGCAATGTGTAGATGAAGAAACCACCTACCACATTTATGGAATATGAGTGGTGGTTGTGGAGTACAATCATAATTCATTAGGTAGCATGGGAAAGTATCCATCTTGAAATTTGAGGGTAGAACCATGAATGGTGTGGGAAAATATGGAATATCATGTGGATCAAACATCTATGAATCCATTGAGCTCATATCTAGGGAGATCAAAGAGATGAAAGGTGTCTAGAATGATGATTTTATGAGCATAGAGCTATCATTTTTTAGTGGAAGGCTAGTTGATTTATTATGAAAGGTTATAAAAAAATTTGGGTGTCCAAATACACCCAGAAAAGTACCAACCATAGCTTGGAACATTTATGGTGTCTTACAGGATCTCTAAAAAACAGTTTTACATATCCGTTACTCACTAGAGAGATTTGGAACTTAGTTGAGTACTGAGGGTTGTGTATTTATTCATGTTGGGCCTATATAATAAACAATGGACAAGGAAATCATCAATGAGGTATAGAGCGATGGAGGGATTTCTATGTTTCCATGTTGGCTAGTTGAGAGGAATGTAAGACTTTGTGGATACCCCGTAAGTAGAGGAGCTCTTTGATACTTTTGTTCCATTGAAGAAGTGTTACCTTCACCCATCCTAATTCTCAATGTGTTTATTCCACTAGTGGTATCATAGCATGGTTATGAAGTGGAAATTTGTAGAGAATATTGGTTTAACTAATCCTACAATTGGGTGAAAAAGGCTCCTTTCCAAGTCAATGTTTTGATTCCTATTATTATTGTTCATTTTTTATATGACATTTACTGGAAAAATTAGAGATGAAAAAGTATGTCTTCTTTTGTTTGGAATTTAGAATGTGGTACATGTGTTAAATTATCCTACAAAAAGTTTACAAATCTATAACTTGATGTGTTCCTTGTTTTCCACACTTATATAGGGATAAGATTTTGGTTTAGTATAATATGAATCATCATGCATGCATGGCAAGTAAACCTCACTTGCTATGAATAGTAATAAAATCCATAAAAACGTGGGTAGTCATATATTAATCCATGACTCAAATATCCACTATATACCAAGGGAGAGTATAGTTAATGGTGGCATGATAAATTTGTTAGAAAACTTGGTTATTATGAGAGGAGATTAAAAGTTGAAAATTTTAATTTTTAATTATATATATATATATGCAAGTTTATTGGGAGCAATTACATAATCTTCTTACCTTCATAATTTTTAGGGTTAAAATTTGGTAAGAAATGTGGGGTTACTTAAGTGAATGTGATAAATTATAGTTATAGTTTGTTTTGATGAGAAAAAAAATCTTTTAATGCATTTCATATATAAGAATATTTATATAGATATAATCACTTATATTCATGAATTTTAGATACATGAAAGAGAACATAATTATGAGAAAGAATTTTTACCCAATCTACAATTATATGATCTTAATGTTAATAAGCAAAGCTTGCATAATTTACTCCGTCACGGATTGAGAGAATAAATAAAGGTGTTACTACTTAAAAATATTAAATTTTATAATAACCCAAATATTATAATGAATTTTCTAGAAGTGACGTATTAATTTTTTTCAAAAACCAACAATACCATTACGAGTAAATTTTTCTTGTCCCAAAAATATATCCATTTTTTTTGCAGATTTAACAAGGTTGCTTACTAGTTGACACATTAAATTCAATTAATGACCAAGAGTCCATAGGAGTTCATCATAATCCTTATAAAAGGTTGATGAGTTAGGAGATTGATTCATCACGCCTAATGTTTTGTGCTGGTGAATTTTGGATTTCACTCATAGTGGATGAAGCCTTGAAAACTCTTGAACAGTGTATATATCTAATTTATCAACTTAATGATTGAGTTAATTAAATGTCATATTTATTATTATTAAGATCAATATGATTATATGAACACATATTGAATTGTTAATTAGAGTTTAACTTAATCAAATATAAGGTGATTAATTCTAATTCTTGAGAGAGTAGATAACATGGTAGGGGTAGTGGCCATGTTGTGACCTGTCATGACCACTACAATAAAGCATCGACTAGGGATACATATTATCTACCACATGACAAGGTGATTAATTCTTGCATGAGTGGATGACATAACAGGGAAAAGTAGCCATGTTATAATTTAATAATTAAAACTTTTAATTGCGATGTTAAGTAAATAAAAATAAAAAAAAAAGAGAGTGTAAACTAAGAAATTTAAAGTTCAATCCTCATGTGTTGTAAGTACCAAAGATATAGCGATAGCTATCGACCTCAATATAAAATTGACTAAATAAATGGTTATAAAAAAACAAAAATAAAATTTACTAATGTACATTTAAATAATAATATATCATAAAAGAGTAACGATAATGATAAAATATAAAGAGTAATCTATTTTATATATTGTTGTTTGTTTTTAAAATTTGATGATATAATTTTAATAATATATTTTTTAATTTATAATTGCAAGAAATTCCTACCGAATTTAAATAATATTTATCAGAAAAAATATCCGCATCTATAAATTTAGATCTGTTAATTTTTTTATATGATGAGTGATATAACGGTTTAGATACGGTATGCAATTCCAGAGGTCAACACTACGGGCGAACTATTTAATTTAAATTTTTTTTGGGATGGGACGGTTTCTAACTTTCGAGACATACGATATGGATATTGCTGATAAGTAAGCGATGTCACACGATTTACCTAATTTTGCTCCCTAACCGGCTTGATGTTGATGATTGATGGAGAACCCCGTATAATATTTCATGGCCAGGGGAGGCGTGGAAAAACGAATTTAAAATAATTCAAAATAATAAAATGCACCATGTATTGTTCTTAAGTGGTATATTATTATATATATATATATATTTTAATAATTAAATAAATATTTTTTAATCTCTATTATTATTATGTAAAATATATCAAGATGGATGAGTTTTTAATAAATATACCAATAAAATAATATAAAATAAATAACATTTATAAAATAAAAAACAAGGTTCCAATAACAATATCATTTATATTATTTGATTTACTTATTTTATTTACATACTATTTTCAATAATTATGAGATAAAAATAACAAAAGAAATTATGAAAATCTATTAAGTTGGTAGAAAAAACATAATATACATATACTCTAAATATATTTATAATTTATGTTTATTTTATGAAGTAATTTTACTCTAAATATATTTATAATTTATGTTTAATTTATGAAGTAATTTTAAAAATGAGTAGAGTTGAAATTTGAAAACTAGTTATTTTCCAAATTTATTATTATTATTATTATTTATTCTATAATATTTTTAAAAATAAATATATCGTACTTTTTCAAGAGCTATTAAAATGTTATGGGAACTAGACTAGTATAAGTTCAAAATCTTAGTATTACATATTTTATATGCTATGAGTTTATTATTCAAACTATAAGGAAAACTAAAAGAAATGCTATGCCAAAAATTTACAACGATAGTTGTACAATGCCATAATAAAGTATCATAACAAAAAGTTTGGCTCCTTTGATCGTGTTATCTTGAGGGAGAATCCACTTGTATTGGTGGATGAGGATCATTGTCTTCATTAAAGGAGGTGAAGACAAGGTTTTTTATTTTTATTTTTCCAACGCAGAAACCATTTTGTCCAACCTATCCATTTTATCCATTATCTTGACGATGCACAATAGAATTTCTTGTTCACTGTTTGAACGATATCCGATAACTCTACCCATGAGAGTTTTAATATGCTAATATAATTTAATTATTTGCATGTAGGAAGTTTGACGAGCTCAAGTAGAGTTTCCAATCTCAAGGATCCAATTTTTGCTATCCCTATTGATATGATGGTCGAAGATGAATCTATGAGTTTAACGAACTTCCTCTTCCACTTCTGAGGTAATTCTACGAACTTCTTCAGGGATAACTTCCATATATCTATCCATTGAATGACAAGTTGCAACTAGTGCTTGAGTTTGAGAAGATGAGGGAAAAAGAGAATCGAGATTGACATGAGGGGTGACTCTACCTCTTCTACCTCGCTTGTGACTTGAGAAAACTTTTCACTAAGCCATAAGGAGGGGAGGGTAGAGATGGAGGAAAGGAGAATCAAACACCAATGGAGTGAGATAGAGACAAGAGTGGGGGGGAGAACCAAATGGCGACATGGGAGATCCTACCAAAGAAAAACATCTAACATGGGGAAATGAGACTAGCTAAGGATCTCCAAGTTGATAGACTGGGCCAAGAACCAACACTTATAGATAGAGAGGAGTGAGAGCCAAATAGTAGGTTGAGTTGAGGAAATGGGACTAGGGAGAAGCCAAGAAAAATAGGGAAATAACTATAAACAAACCTAGAGAAGGAAAGAAGACCAAAAAAATAATAAAACAAAGCAACATGTAGGGGATTAAAATGAGGTAACCAGAAATTGAAAGGCCAAAAAACAAAGAAAATACCAATAAATTGAACCTGAGATCCAATCTTAGAGCGGTTATTGAGCTAAAGAAAAAAAGCATGATGATTTGTACCTTCCAACTGAGAGCCACAATTGAGCCTCAGAACAAGGGAATTATTGCTCAAAGCTTCTCGTCTGGTTTCGCGGTGGGTATACCAATATCACAGAGAATTATCTCCTGTAAATCTCCATTGCAGTGATAAAAACACAAACTTCACAAAAAAAAAATGATTTCTCTTTTAATCCAAAAGGAACAAAAAATTTAATTCATATTAATTATAAATTGAAAATTAAATATATTAATTAGAATTTGTTAAACATAAATGTTATAAAATTAAATAACTAAAATAGATTAAAGAAAAGAAGACAGAATTTTTTTACCTAAACTTACTAAAATAAATGTTTTGCAACCTATTTTTAATAACAAGTCAAAAGGGTTTGTGCCTAGACGTAGTAAGGATAGAGCAATTCATGAAAGAATAAACTCAAAAAGCATTGGTCAAGGAAAGGTCTACAAATAACCTATCATCTAAGCTATGCAATAAAATAGGTCAAGAAAACCCTAACAATGTCGTTCCTCCAAAAATACTTATCCTTCTGTAATGGAGGTTGAATTTCTCAACATTAGTGGCATCCTAGCAGTTTCTATCTAGTGGCATGAGTCGTGACTATTTCTATCTATTATCACAAGTCTCTCTATTAAGGTGGGTTTATATTTCCTTCCTCTATCAATTTGCAACTTCTTCTGACTATTAAGGATGTTGTTGATAGGTTGGGCCTTTCCCATGGTGAAGGGTTCACTTCTGCATCGTTGTCAAAGTAATTTTATACTTGAATTATTTCTTTCGTGGTTGTTGGTGTATTGGAATCTCCTATTTTGGTCGGGCATTCATGAAGCTTTCGATAATCCTTGGTGGTTGTTCAGGATTTGGCACCTTTTCAGTCAATCAGTGATGCCAAGTACACTAGATGTTATAGATTATGGAGTCTTGGGGAGACTAATGACACCTCTCCTATATTCTGTAGATCTTTCAAAACACACACTAATATTTCTCATTTCTCAACTGAGTGCTCCTCACCAGTTTCTATGTTACCTTTTCCTCCCGGGAAAACTAGTTTCCCTTCAACATTTGGAGTCTCTACAGGGATAGTCATTGGTGACATCAATATTCCAGTATCTAATTGAGTTCTTAGAGTCTGAGATAGGGGCCAAGGATTTGACTCTTGAGGGTGTGATAAATTCCTTTGGTGTCCCAAGGGTGCAGGATCCTATTTTTGGGGCTTCTCCATAGTCTTCAATCTTGAATTAAACGTAGGATGCCTTTTCTCCTCGCTATCCCTCTCAGCACAAAACTTTGGTTGATTGGGGCATCATGGTGAAGCAGCAAGAGAAAGGTGGTGTCATAAAGCTTTGAAAGCAGGTGAGCTAAATCCCTCTTTAGCTCTGGGTGTAGATGTTCATATAAACAAGGTTTCAAGCATAGTGTAGAGGATGTTGGTTGGGATAATGTTTTACATTTAAATTACATGGGAAATCATTCAAATGTGGCTTCAATCAACTTGGAATCCCCTTCTCAAATACACCCCTAAAGTTAGCCTTTTAGCTAATGATTGGCCGAATTTTCACTTTTTGTGGGAGGAAACCCTGATTAAATCCTTATCGAAACCCTGGGTTTTTAGTCAGGGTTTCATATCGACCCAACGATGGCATGTGAGCTTTAACATGGAAAATAGGAAACCTCGCCTTAAATAATTTTGTGTTACATTGCCTAGATTTCGTCTCAAGCTATGTAGAGGAATATTTTTATAAGTGTTTCCAATGTGTTGTGGAAATTTATTTATTTTGATAGTAAATTGTTAGTGGAGTTTGATAAGTGCATAGCCCAGGTTTTAGTGGAAATGGAATCGTAGGTTAACCTTCCTAAGGAAGAGATCATTTCATGCAGTGGCAGAACTTATGTCCAACACTTGGACTATTGGAAAGCCCCTTTCAAGTGTCTCAACTACCACTAAACCAGTCATCTTCAAGAGGACTACAGTCAACCTCACTGCGGGAGGATCACAGGTCACAAGACTAAGTCCTTCCAACATATGGATGAATTTCTCCCAACTCGAGTTGGGCTTTCGAAGTTTTCTAGTAATGTGGAGGCCCCACCTAGGTCTTCTGATGACAATAATTATTGTTAGAATCCTTTGAATGTATTTAAGCTGCAAGGTATCAATATGGGGCATTAGGAGCCATCCTCTCTCTTATCTGATTCTACATAACTGATTTTAGATGTGAACGCCACCTCAAGTTATTCTAAGCAGGAACCTTTGGCTCCAGACACTTTCTTCTGCCCAAGTAGCTCCGATGCAAGACTCTTTCATTCCAGTTCTTTCTCCTAAATATATTTTATGATTCATGAAATTAAATAGAACTCTGCAAATATCAGTTATAATCCTAAAATAGAGGTCAATTCGCTAAAAAACTCTATAGCGGCTCTTAGCCTTAGTCTAGTTTTCAACATTCCTCCTGTCAATAGCTACGTTCTCACTAGAAAAGATTAGGTTCCCTTTCCAACTTTCATGCCTCCCTCCCATTTTCATTGGCCATCGTATATGAATCAACACCTCTCTTTGTGCTCCGAAGACCTTGTTCTAATGTCTTCTTCCTCCTTGGTTGGAAATCCCTTTCCCTTGGGCTCAATTGATCTGTGTTCTTTTCCCCCTTTGGTTCCATCATCAGAGGTTCTCTCCCTTCCTCCTATCTCATCTGGTTCCATCCATTCTCTTTCTTTTGTCACATCATCTTTATTGGTCGACAAAATTGCCTATTTTTACCCACTCCCATCTATCCCTTTTTACCTGCTTTATAACCCTTTTTGGTATCTATGAGGTTAATTTGCATCCTGATAATTGAAGGTACACCTTTTGTAATGTCTTCTTGAATTGTTTATTAATTAAGCGGCAGCCATAGGGGATTGATATTTGAACAAATTGCTAACAAGATTCTTTTGCAGATTACTCAACAATTGGAACATGATACCATCTGTAACAGCCTTGGTGAAAATTCCATGTAATAAAAGTTAAAAATAACAACCACAATTAATGGGACACTTATTCCAAGCGAAATGCCGGGAAATACATCCTAGGGGTGTTCATTTTGTTCTTTATGGCTAAGGAAATTATAAAAGTCAATGGATAAGGCTTTGGAAATGAAAAATGGAATTTTTGGCACATTTATTTATGAAAATAATGAAAATTAGGAAAAAATGGAGGTGAAAGGCTATAGGTTGCATGTGAGGAGGAAAATGAAGGAAAATAATGGAAAATGAAGAATATAGAGGCCTCATTCATAAAAAGTCTTATGAGGATCAGCTGGTAACCTTTTGTTAGTTGAGTTTTAGAGCTCTCTCATACTCTTGGACACTTAGAGTTTTCTTGGAGCATTTTGGCATAGGATCAAGAAAGGAAAAGAAGGAAAGAAGAAGCAAAGATCAAGCATGGAAAAGCAGGATCAAGCAGCTACAACAAGATTCATTGCAGGTATCAACTTGCATGTGTATTTTCCTTGCTAGAATTGGCATGCATGGTATTGAATGCGGTTCTTTTCTATCATGGC
Organism: Pinus taeda; assembly: GCA_000404065.3. NCBI lineage: Eukaryota > Viridiplantae > Streptophyta > Pinopsida > Pinales > Pinaceae > Pinus > Pinus taeda. The sequence goes on along the minus strand of APFE030630946.1, from coordinate 128,236 downwards.
ATGGGTTTTTCTAAGTGTAAAAATGTTTTCAACCTATCCTTTCCATTTTCGGATAACTATGGTGTGATGAGGTCCTCATGTATTGGTTGAGATGGATTGCCAGATGGATTCAAAGTTGAGTGAGGCGGATCTTCGAAATTATAGAACACATGACCTAGTAACCCCTAAGCCGAACTGTGGGTTGCGGTAAAGCAAGATTTTGTGTTTCTTCAGATGACCTAAGAATCCTTTCCATTTAATGTTGGGATATATGGTAAAGAATAGGGGCGTTTTTCTCTCCGTTGGGCCTATTAATCCAGGGTTTGGGATATGTGGTAAAGCCTGGAGAGTGGGTCTCGGTTTAGGGCCTAGTGATCTGGGTTTGGGTTGTGGTAAAGCTTGAGAGACTAGGAGACAATAAAATTCCTCATAGTGTAGGTGGAGAAATCCAGTGGAATCCATGTTTGTTTGGCCCAGTGAATGGGTGTAGATCACAGTAAATCATGTTGTGATGTTTTCATTGTGTTGGCCTAGTGATCTGATATGGATTATGGTAAATCCTGGTTCCTATAGATGAGGATGAGGTGGTTTAGCCTTGGTATGCCTTGGTTGGTTCTTTTGGTTTGAGTCCCACATTCATGCTTGGAAAATGGCACAGGGGTGAATGGCTAAAGAGAGATTTGGCTCAGTTATTCTATGGTCGGGTGGAACGTGGTACTCTAATCTCTATTTGGTTCATTGCATTCATTAATGAGAATTCATTCCTTAATTTTCTTGGGAAAATGTATTCGCGTATATGTGGATTTTTATGACTGATATGTTTATGTTATTTATGTTCCTATTATGTTGGTTATGTGTATATTTTATGACAACAACTATTTATGGATCTCAACAAGTTCTTACTTGTAAAGGAATTGATAGTGTATCTATGGCCTAATAGATGAAAATGCAACAAATGACATGAGGGAACAATGGTTCATAGTGATTCTCAGATAAGTCTCATATCCCTACACTTAATTATGTTGTTTACACCTGTAGGTTACATGTTGATGATATGTTTGACGAAATTCTTGGCATGGCTAGTAGGGGTATGGTTATGATCTCATTCAACTTATTTCTTTTGCATAATTTTTTCCCTGTATTTTTAATGATTTCAAGCTATCCCTCCATTCTGGGTAGTGACCTAGGCTCTCGGCCTTAAAAAGTAGCTTAAATTTTGGGGTCGCTAGCATAGAACTGGCAATTTTGGTCCACAATCGCTGGAAGACAAGCATGTGAGAGTGACTTTAGGTTGTTGGTCACTCCCTTGACCATGGCATGAGAATGACTATGGCCTAAGATATCTAGAACAATAGTGGGACCTAAGGACAGGTTGTCTAAGTGGTTCACTTGTCTCCTTAGGGTTCTATTTGTTTATTTACGGTAGCATCGGATGTGCTCTAAGGCTCAAATTTTGCAAGGAGGCTTAGACACATGCATTATTGAATACCCAGAAATAGTTTTGGGAAATTCCATAAGGAGACATTTTTATTAAAATAATTATTTATTTTTAATGGGACCCTAAGTCCAAACTTTGGAAATTAAAATAATTAATGGGTATTAATCCAAAATGTGGGCGTAACTTCTTGAGTAAGGAGGAGATAAAGTCAATATGATCCTAGCCATTTATTAGGATCTAATATAGGTCTTTGATTGATCAATGAGAGGATTATAATAGAAGGCTTGATGGGCACTTCGAGAACACACACACACAGAGTTCATAAGATCGAATTTCTGAAGCGAGCAGCTGCCGATGAGAAATTCAAAGTGAGCTTTTGCAGTGAGGGGTAGGGATAGTATTTGAAGGGAAAACTTTCCCGGTCAGAGAATACTCAGCAGAGAAGGTAGAGGGAGATCCACCAGTGGCAGTGCAGAGCCAAAGGGGCTGACATAGAGATACGCAAGGCCACATAGAGGCAACGCAGAGCTCTCAAAAGATTCGAAAATTTGTTGGGGAGATTGATTTCTAAGCTAGAAGCTGGGGTGTCAGACCAGGAGGCATAAATCGAAATTCCTGGGAAAAAAATAGATCAATTGGAGGAATGATGTTGTCCCCAGAGGGTTTAACAGTGGGTTGATGCAAAGACTGTGCAGAGGCAGCACAGAAGCAACCGAAGGTAGCCAGGGGTAGTCATTTAGGGGCTGGATCAGATAGGATTTCTAATGATAGTGTGAGGTAATATCACAAATATCTCTATCAGTGATATTCTATGTAACTCGATTGTTGGGAAGGCATCCAAAAGTTGTATTCAGAAACTACTATTGCATAATAATAAAACCCTTAGAGTTGTTGCACCAGTTTTCCTGCGTTGGGTTTTTCCGGGGACATAATTTGTCCAAAAATATCTCGGTCACTTATGTTGTATCTTTTCTTGTTCAGTTTATTGTTTTGACATATTATTTTAATTAAGTGAAGGCTGCAATAGTATTTACTTTGATATTTACTGTAGAACATAGTAAATAACTTGTATGTATTAACAAGTAGAAGAAGTAACAACAATTTGCTGCAATAGAGATTTTGGGTTTAGGAATTTCCATATGGTATCAAAGCCGCAGGTGAAGCAAGAAGAACATATCCAGAAGACCTTGTGTTGAATAAAGAAGGGAGTTCAAAATTATTGTAAATGCAACAATTCAAATCCCCATAGGGTTTGAGTAGTTTTGGCTAGGAGGGATAGATTTTCATGGTAAATATCTCTCTAAGTGAGTTGAAAGAGAAGTAAGATTTCCATATTGAAAATTTTCAGCGACAAAGGGAGCAGCGTAGTAGAATCTTTAGCGAAGAGGGGTTTTTTTGGTGGGACGTAGTTTTTTGTAGGCAGTTGTTGGGTAGAAAGACATCAAAAGGAAGAAGAAAGACACTTGAGAGAATTTCTTCCTCAGAGAATTCCTAGTCAAGGAATTCGAATTATCATTTGCTGAGCAGCAGCAGGAGAGAGGAGGTCATTCGACATTTTTGTAGAGATGGCCAAAAATGGGCAGGATCCATGGAAGAGTAGCAAATCAGATTTAAGTGTTGCAGATTTCTCACATGGATCGGTATCCTTGTTACAGGAGCCCAATAGAATTAGTAGCAAGAGGATCACAGTGTCAGCAGATGCGGCTAGTCATTCAAATAATAGTTGCATAACTAGTTGTAGTCACTTTTTGGAAGACAGTTGCATAACTAGTTGCAGTGACATAGGAAGTATGAATTCCCCTATTGCAGTATGTAGCTGTAGTTCCAGCCAAGAGATTCCTAGTACAGAGCTTTGTAGTCCAATTTCCAGTGCCCAAGGACTGTGTGAGTTTCCAAGAGGGAGTAGAGAGATTTCCCATAAGGAGATCGAGAATCAGAGGGAGTCTAGTTTCAAAGGGAGCAACCCTATGGAGGCTAGTGCTTTTAGATCTAGGGAGATCGTACTCATTATTGTAGTAGTTGTAGTAGTAGTGTAGAAGCATCAACACAACAGTAGAAGCCATAGTATGAGTATATCATATTTCGCCATGTTGGCAGCCATACCTCCAGGGGTCAGGTGGGGCATTTTGGAGTTGTAGCCCCAGAGAGCTACAAGATGGGCAAGATCCTTGAGGAACCCACCTCTTGGATCAATTCCTTGCTATGGGAGCCCAAATCATAAGTAGAAGGATGGACCAATTCCATTTGATGTAGAAGAGTGTTGGAGCTACAGATGTAGTGGCTAGAATGCCAAGTCTAAGCAGTGTAGTGTAGAGTTGTAACAATGCAGGGAAGCACAGTGCAATAGAAACATCAGTGTAGTGGCTTTAGAGGATCAGTGTAAAGACTAGCAGCAATCAAACTCCAGTAATGAGATGCATCATACTAAACATCGGTTCATTAATTTGGGATGATTTTTAATTGTTGATGCAATAGCAAGAACAGTTGGAGAAGGTTGCAGCGTAGGCCCAGTTGGCAGTGGCAGTGCCAGTAGCAGCACGGATGCAGAATTGAGAGGGAGTTGCAGTAGGGATGCAGTGTTGACAGTGGCACGGTCAGCAATAGTGCAGATGCAACATTTGCACAATAGTTGATGGATAGGATGTCAGAAATCAGTAGCGTAGAAGGAGATGTTACAGAACAGAGTGATGCTTCAGCAAGGTGCATTGCTAGAGCACATTCCTCGCTAAGAGGGAGTGTTTATTTATGGTAGCATCAGATGTGCTCTAAGTCACAAAATTTTCAGGGAGGCTTAGACACATGCATTCTCCAATATGCAGAAATCGTTTTGGGAAATTCCACTAGGAATTTTTTTTATTAAAATAAATAAATTTTTTAATGAGACCATAAGTCTAAACTTAGGAAATTAAAATAATTAATGTGTAATATAAACTATGGGTGCAACTTCTAGAAGAAGGCAGAGATCAAGTCAATACGATCCTAGCCATTGATTAGGATCTAACCTGGGTTGTTGATTGATAAATGAGAAGATTATAAGAGAAGGCTTGATGGGCACTTGAAGAACACACACACAAAGTTCAGAAGATCAAATTTTTGAAGCAGAGAATCTCCTGGAGAGAAATTCGAAGTGAGATTTTGTAGTGAGTGGTAGGGATAGTATCTGAAGGGAAACCTTTCTCGGTCGGAAAATGCTCAATAGAGAAGGCAGAGCAACAATGGCAGCACAGAGCTAGAGGGACTAACATAGAGCTATGTAGGGCCACACAGAGGCAGCATAGGCTGACACAAAGGTAGTGCAGATCCATGAGGAGGTCAGAAAATTTGCTGAGGGGATTGATTTATAAGCTGGAAGATGGGGTGTGAGACTGGGAGGCAAAAATTGAAATTCCTGGGCAGCAAATCAATCAGCTAGAGGAGTGACATTGTCCCCATAGGGTTTGACACTGGGCTAACACAAAGGAAATCAGGGGTAGTCATTTAGGGGTTGGATCAACCAAGATTTCCAGTGATAGTGTGAGGTAATCTCAGAAATCTCTCTGTCATTGATATTCTCTGTAACTAGATTGTCAGGAAGGCATCCATCAGTATTCAAAAATTATTACTGCATAATAATAAAATCTTCAGATTTGTTGCACGGTTTTCCTGCATTGGGTTTTTCTGGGGACATTTGTCCAAAAATAAATGTGTCACTTTTGTTGTATATCTTCTTGTTCAGATTCTTGTTTCGACATATTATTTTTAATTAAGTGAATGATGTAGTAGTATTTACTTCGATATTTAACGTAGAACACAGTAAATAACTTGTATGGATTAACAAGTAGAAGAAGTAACATCAGTTTGTTGCAGTAGGGATTCTGGGTTTAGGAATTTCCACACTCTTGATGATGTTGGATGATTGTGTGTGATGTTTTCGTCGAATCTACTTTGTTAAAGTCACATAGGAGGTCAAATTTGATGATAGTAGCCTCTCGTCTCATGTTTACCCAGTTGGCAAGGTTACTTGGATGGATTTGGGAGGAGGGTGTTACAGAGTAATATCAAAGCATGTTTCAACTCTCGGAGTCGATGGGTAGTGTATGTTGGTCATGCATGCATGTCAGTTGCATGTGTGTATCTTACACTTGAATTTCACGTGCTTGTTGCATTTTCTTGATGATTGATTATGGTTGTAGTAATGTTTCCATGGAGAATTGATGTTGATTTTGTGGAATGCATTTTTCATGAGTATGTGACTGGTTTCATATGGATTATATGTCACTTACATGTTGATTTTATGTCACCTACTTACATCCTTGTATGTTAGGTTACATTCTTGAATATTTTGATTACATGTATCAGTCTTGTAGGTTGATTACAAGAATTGATATCTTATGTTCAACTACATGCGTTTATGCGTATGTGTAATTGATTAGGAATTTCTTATGAATGTTGGTTGTTAGATGTGACAATGTGTACAAAGGAGTAATGGTTGTTGTCATGCATGAGGTCATAGCATGCATCGTTGATATGGCCTTGCATCGATGATTGAACCCTACCTAGAGGGATGTTTATGTGTTCATACATTTATTTGCATATGTCTATATGTTGTTATGATTATGTTATACATGTATCACATTGATTTTGTGATCTTGCAGACAAGTTATCCTACTTATATATGTATCTTACATGGTATGGATTATATGTAGCTTACATGTTTATTTTATGTATCCTACTTATATATGTCACATGAGGTCATAAAATGCATTGTTGATATGGCCTTGCATCAATGACTAGACCCTAGCTAGAGTGATGTTTATGTGTTGATACATTTATTTGTGTATGTCTATATGTGTTATGATTATGTTATACATGTATCACATTGATTTGGTGATCTTGTGGACAAGGTATCCTCCCTTAATTATGCTAAGGTATGATGATTTATTGTGATTTGTTTTATCCGACATATTTTGCGTTGCAAGAAAGAGATCAAAGAGCAGTATGGTGTTGGGAACTCTTCTGATTTGGTAGTTACATTGAGAAGTTTGAAGGAAGATATAAGGAGTTGTAAGGAAGATAATGGCTGTACTATACAGGCACAAGAGAACCAAGCTGAGTTTAAGGCTATACTTCTTTAGAGTTTGTCAAAATTGAAGCGACAAGGGCCACTTCGGATCAGCCATGGACATGAGGATGGAACTAATGGGGCATATGGAAGCAAGTCTCCGTGTAGGCACATTTTGGATATCTCTGATACAGTGAGAGGTGGCAGGTCGTTGGACACTCCGAATAGGAGGGGCGATGAGTATAGGTACTATTATAGTTCTGGTTCTAATAGACATCATGATCATCATATTTATCATCCTTAGAGGATGAACGATAGGGTATAATTTCCGGATGAATTAAAGAAAGAAAAACCATGTACTTTTGATGGAGATATGAAGAAGCCGGAAGATGCATAGGTTTGTATACTTGGGATGAACAAATTCTTTGAGTTGCATGATTAAATGTATAACATGAAGGTCAAAGTATTGATCTTTTGCTTGAAAGGTAAAGACGACATTTGGTGGGAAGATGTTAAGCGGGTCATAGACATTAGGAAAAATGACTTGAGTTGGTGGGTGTTCAAGTGAATTTTCAGGAAGAACTACTTTTCATAAAGGTACTACGATAGTAAGGATAAAGAGTTCTATGAGCTAAAGATGGGATCAATGACAGATGAAGAGTACGCGACCAAGTTTATGGAGCTATTGAGGTATGTACTGTATCTTACTGATGAGAAGACTAAATTTCATAGACTTGTTACTAGTTTTCCATTAGAATTTAGAGATCAGATTAAGTATAATGAGCCTCAATCACTTGAGGAAGCCATTGGGAAATTGAAGCATTGCTATGAGAATTCAAAGCATAAGAATGAATCTCAGCATGGATGGAAGGGAAAAGACAAAGGTAGAGATAAATGGCAGCTTAAGAGAACAAGACCTCAAAATGGAGATGGGAAAGAAAATATGGCACCACAAAATAAGTTTAATGCATCCAAATAGGGACACGGGTCACAATAGTAATAGCATAGAGGTGAGGGCACCGATCGGTTGGAGTGGTTGACATGTGGTGAGGAACACCTTAAGAGAGATTATTTGCAACATCAAGGTGGAAGGCCTCATGTATACAGTGCATAGGAGGCATAGACTATTGGGGATGTTGGTTAGAGCATTCCATGTATCTATGTAGCAATGGACAACAAGCATGTATAACATCAGGCATTTATCATTGAGATGGACCGTTTGATTTGTGATCAAGTTATTTAGATTTTTATTGACCTTGGATCTAATTATAGCTATGTTAGTCCTAACTTGGTGGATATGTGTGGTTTGAGTAAGGAATTGCATGAATATTCTTGGTTATTATAGTTGGCTACAGGTACGAAGAAATGAGTTCATCATTAGGTAAGATCTTGTGCATTTGACTTGAATGGTATGCCTACGACAACATTTTAATGTATTGCCATTGGGCTCATACAATATGTTGTTGGGCATGGACTGGTTGTATCTTCATAGAACCAACGTAGATTGTTATAAAAAACTATTAAGTGTGTTGATGAAAATGGGGAACAAAGAATCTTACAGGGTAAGAAGAAAGCCACATTAGTTACGATGGTGACAACTATGCAAGAAAAGTGTAGTCGCAAGAAAGGGTGTATGTTATTTGTAGTACACATTTCTAGTGATAAGGGTAAGGAGGTTGAAGATGCATATGTGTTGAGAAGGTACCTAATTTTGCAGAAGTTTCAGGATGTATTTCTTTAGGACATTACAGAGTTTCCACCTCACAAGGAGGTATAATTTTCTATTGAGTTAGTGTTAGGGGCATCTCCAACATAAAAAGAACCTTATAAGATGAGCACAACTGAGTTATCTGAGTTAAATCTACAGTTGAAGGAAATTTGGACAAGGGATACATTAGGCCAAGTGTATCACCTTGGGGCGCACCGGTCTTGTTTATGAAGAAGAAAGATGGTACTCTCAGATTATGCATTGACTACATGTAGTTGAACAAAGTGACTATCAAGAATAGGTACCCTTTGTTGAGGATTGATGACTGCTCGATCATCTGAAGGGAGCAGAAATGTTCTCGAATATTGATCTGAGAACTGGATACCATCAGGTACACATTAAAGAAGAGGAAATTTACAAGACCGTGTTCAAGACTAGGTATGGGCATTATGAGTTTTTTATTGTTCCATTTGGCTTAGCTAATGCTACAACTACATTCATGTGTTTGATGAATAGTGTGTTGCATCCATATTTGGATAAGTTTGTTATTGTGTTCATTGTTGATATACTAGTATATTCTAAAAATGAGGGAGAGCATGTCGAGCATTTACTACCAATGTTGATGTTGTTGAGGGAGCATCAGTTGTATGCTAAGCCCAACTAGTGTAGTTTCTTTTAGAGTAAGGTACACTACTTGGGGCATGTTGTCTCCAAGGAGGGCATTGTAGTAGATCTAGAGAAGATAAGGGCCATCATGGAGTGGGTAGCTCCTGAGAGTGTGGATAAGGTGATATGTTTAATGGGTCTGGCAAGCTATTATAGGAGGTCCATCGAGAACTTCTCGAAAATTGCTTATCCCATCACATCTGTTATCACTTAGAACTATAAACATTTGTATGTAACCCTTTGTCCAAGTTCAATGTCTAAAGTTGGTGTTAAATTGTTTTTAGTCTATGTTTCTTACTTAGGGTTGAAGCTTTAAAGATGTTTGATGTAAAGTGTACTCTAATCCTATTGGTCATCCTCCACCATCATGCTTTCATGAGATATGTCTTGTCTAATCCATGTCACTGATCCTTTCCGTAATTTCGTAGTGCAGTCTCTTATTGGTCAGTTTCGCTGCATAATTATTGTTTAGCCATTTCGCAGCGTCACCATCAAGCCGTTTCGCAGCGCATTATGGAAATTCAAAACTAATCGCGCTGCGAAATCGCAGATTCGTGCGTTTTGCAGCGAATATTTCTAAAAGGGTCAAGTCCGTTAATGAGTCACCACTTCCGTCCTCTCATGTCAGTTTTTCGTACCTCCCAAACGCTCATTAACCATCACTCCACCAATAGATTTGCAGACATGCGCATCAGTATTAATTCAAATGAGTTTTACTTTGCATGGATGTTTATGATGATCGTGAATGATACATAAGTGACCAGCCCGTGTGATGATTATATGTGAGTTTGCAAGTGAAGCTGTTTTCAAGTGAGCCTGTTTACAAGTGAGGCCGAGCCAAAAAACGATTGAATTACCATTTCAGTTGAAGCTGTTGCTCATTGTCAGTGCGAAGATTTCAAAGGCAAGATGGAGAGGAGAGAACACCGGTCTGGAAAATGTCAGAGAACAAAGCCTGAAGGTTTAGACTTAGCATTAAGAGATGAGGGTGTGAAGAAAGCCTTCAAGGATGCCGGCTGTTGGAATTTCTGTAAGAAACTGTAGGGTGGCCATGCTCAGGTAACAAAGGATTTTGCTTTAAACTTCACCGGTTTGAATTCTAAAATTTCTATGTTAGAAGTTAAAGTGTCTCCGGAGGAAATAGTTGCAGTAACTGAGATCCCAAGAGGGGGGAAAGAATGGTTTAAGAACTTCAAGTTCGATATGAATCCCTGCAAAGAATTCTTGAAAGAGCATATGTGAATGAGGACCTGACAAAGGCAATGCCTAGAAACTATGTTAAGGAGCATTATGCCCTACTTCTCACCTGTATTCAAAAGTATTTAACTTGTGAGGGAAGATATAATAAAGTCTACTCTTACCACTTCAAGTTGCTGTTACATTTTACTGGTAAAACATCAATAGACATTCCCTTTTACTTGTTTCGAAGTCTGAGCAAAATGTGTGACAAAGTGCAATTAAGAAAGGATGACTGTGAAGCATCTTTATTTCACCATGGTCTGGCTAAATTGTTAGTTTTGAATGGTCTTCAGAAAATAGGTAGGGACTGGGACTCGTTCATTTTCATGGCGGGTTTTCAAAGTAAAACAGGTCTTACTCCACAGCCAGTTAGAGAAAAAGAGTAGTCAGTTGAAGAACCCACGATAACTGAGCTTCAGAAGGACGCTAAGAATAAAAAGAAGGTCAAGTCACAGTTAAGAAAGTCGGTCAAGCCACTGGTTATTAAAGGACAACCTCAGCCATCTGTAAAAGAAGAAGCTCAGCAGAAGAAGGTTGTACCTAGACCAAATTAATCTGAAATAGTGTCAAGGGTGAAGACAAGGAGTCAAATAAGCAAAGAAAAAGCCAAAGCATTGGCTGTTGAGGAAAGCCCTGTATCTAAGGCCAGTTTGAGTGATTTGTTGGAGGCCATTGAGTTTGAGCAAGTTGAGCCAGTGCACATTGAACCAATGCACATTGACTTGACACAGTCAACACTGGAAAGCACTAAGAAATCTAGGGCTTCAAAAAGAATGAAGTTTGATGAACCAGGGGATGAATTTATATTCAAACCAAGAAGACCTCTCACAAGAAAGCAAGCAAGGGAAGCTGAGAAACTGCCTAGAACAGAGGTATCTGAGGAATTGCCCAGAACAGAGGAGGTAGAGGAAATCAAGAAAAAAGGCTCAAATAAAAAAGTCATCATTTCCCAAGGAGGAAATATTATAGCCATAAAGGACCAGTTGGAGGCAACTAAAATTGAAATTGCTAAGATGAAGAGTGCCACCAAAGAGGTTGCAGTTAGGTATGCAAATTATCGAAGAGCTGTGTTGAAAGGAAGTAAAAACCTAGTAGGCCAGGTGGATTCAGTGGCTGATGTTTACACATGGACAGTGCCAGCTCTCAAATAGGACAAAGTCATCAAAAAGACAAACATGCATTTAAGAGCTGAAAACAAAGCCATGAAAAAAGAGGTTGCAGACTTGAAGGCACAGCTAAGTAAATTAGCTACTAAATGAAGTTGTTGATTCCAAGAAAGGTGTTGCTCTAAGTTTTGTCAAATTTTGTTTAGTTTTAGTATTTTGAAGGCATGCAGACCCTGTTATGCACATCCATGGTCAAAAGGAGTTTTGAAATCAAGTGTCAGAGCAGTAAAATCTCAGGGGAAAGAGAAAATGTTTAAAACAGTTTCGCAGTTTCGCAGCGCGCTACGAAACTGCGAAACTGCTGTAGGTGTTATTTTAAAAAAACACAGGCAAACAGTTTGATGAAAGAATCAGAAATTTGCAAAGGGAACACCTCAGTGACATGAAAGGGATCAAAGCAAGCTACTACAACCATTCAACATATGCCAGGTGTACCTTTAACAAAAGGTGAAATCTTTTAACCTAAGTTTAAGATTTTTGGTTATAAAGCCACTTTATTCTCGGTGATTAGGGTTTTGAGGGAGCTGCATACGAGAAGTTTTGGTTGGCACACTTGTCCATCAAAGAAGCCTCCAACATATCAGTAACGTGGTAATGCCCTATATTCTTGGGTTATTAAAGACTTAAAGTACCTACTGCTGCATACTCAGTGATGGGGAACCATAACCAAAAATTTAGGGATATTCTCAGCCAACACGGAGCAGATCAAAGCCCTCAGTATCCAAAGCCAACATGGGACATTAATTGCTCATCTCATGCCATCTCAGCCAAACGAAGAGGAAGCCAAGTGTCAAAGCTGCAAGGAGGAATCAATTTATAAAGAAGATAGAATTAGAGTTATAACCAAATTAGAACTCTTTAGAACTTCTGTTAGTGGTTGTTGTATTAAATAGTTTGTTAAAAGAAGATAGGTGTCATTAGTGGCAGTCATCGAGCTCCCCTCATGCTGGAGGAGGAAGCTCAAAGTAGTTAGAGTCATGTTTCTATATATAGCTGAATCATCTTTGTAACAAGGGTTGGATATTTGATTAAAAACAGAGGACTGTTTTAGCTTATGTGTGAACAGAATTTCAGTAATGCAAATGACTGCTTTTCTTCTCAGGATTCACAATGGATCTTCTTGTTCAAATGTGTGATGGTATATTTCTTTAATGTTCTTTAAACAGTTTTACAAATGCATAATCACTCAGAATTCATTGATAATGCTCTGAATTCCTGTATGCCCTTGCAAACTGTAGTTTCATGTGAGTTATGTTTGAACATTTAGATGTAAAGTGCCCTGATTTCTATGAAAAGATAGTGCTGTTGTTTACTGAGATATAAGTGACTCCATAAGCCCAATGGGTATCAAGTTAATATTTTGTCCAGCCAACATACTTGTTCATTGTATCATACAAGAGTTAGCCATCTTGTCATAGGTCAACAGTAATAATCTTTGAGAGAGCCCTCTCAGGCTAAAGAGGCTAAGCTTTAGCCAAAGTCTGGTTTGAAATAGTTACTTGAAGTTAAGCCTGGTCTGCAGCCTTCCAGTGCATGATTTTGAGATAACATTTTGGTGCGTCTGCCGGGAGTCTGAAGATTATTCATTCCCGAAATCAAAGAGACTGAAATTCTGAAGGTAGCAGGAGCTCAGGAGAATTTTTGAGGCTGCAAATCTACCTTGGCGACTCCATTGTTGAAGAATTCAAAATTCATAGATTCATGGTGATTCCACTGGAATTATGAAGGACCCAGATTCTACCATTCTTATTTCAAGGTATGCATGCATAAATTTTTTAGGAATTCATGGTTTCCCAAATCGTTTTCCCAAGGATGCATATTTTCTAAGGAATGGTCCAAAATTCAACGAAGAAGATTTAAGTTGAAGCATATATTAGATTTCTGTGATTTTACAGAGCTTCTTAGAGTTAAACATGAGGATGTTTGCATTATGTTATTTTATGATTCATTTCAAGGGAAATGTAAACGGTGGATTGAAAGCTTTCCTGCCAAATCCATTAAGTCATTTGAAGACTTTTGGTATATGTTTTTGGAGGAATGGATGGATAGATCAGATGTGGTGGCAAACTCTCCTTCAGTTCAAGGTTTCAAACAATGGAATGATCATCATACTAATGATGAAATAGATGAAAATTTTTCTCTGTTCTTGTCTTCTTATCTAACAACATTTGACTGCAAGATAGAGGATAAGATGAAATTTTTGGATGAAGTTGCTGAGGACATTGAGAAAGACATTGAAGGTCTACAAGGTCAAATTAAATCATATAGTCTTCATGGTTATGATCATTCTTTTCAAAATGTTTCTATGTCAGAACACAAGGAGAGGGTGTTGCTTCCATTCTCTTTCGTGATTGAGGAAGAATACACTGTTATTGAAGATCAGTTTGCACAAACAGAGAGTTATGAAAATCATCAAGTTGATCATGTATTCTGGGATCCTATAGCTAAATACATGGAAGGGTTTTACTCTCCAGCGTTTCAGCTTTTCTATGAAGATCAGAGGCAATTTCAGTGGCAGTGGTCATCACAATATCATAGTGGCTCTGAACTCCGATGCAGTAAAAAAACTCCAATATCAGATAAGACAAATGATTGGCTACATTGGAAATTTCACATTGATTGAGCTGAAAGAAGTTTGAAATGGATAGGGTAGGTAGGTAGGAATATGCAAATAAGCTCAAGGTTGACTGAGCATTTTTCAGTAGATGTAGATTTCTTTTTCCTAAAGTCATTATCAAGCTTAAGCCCGAGGTGAAGGCCCAAGAAGCTTGAAGGGGATGCTCGTCAAGCAAATCTATGTTTATCATAAAATGGATAAAGCACTGGACCTACGAGTTCTTAGTGTACTACAGGAGCACACTATCCCAAGTGGAGCCACTGTTATCACTTAAGAATTCTAATACCAAAATGTCTCACATTATGGTAAAAGTCAGTGCTAGTCTAAGTTTGATTTTTGTTTGCCTTAGAGTTTGAATCTTAGGAATCTTGAGTCAAATATGCATTATCATTCATCACTGGACATTCTCATTCATCACCGGTCTCATAGCCATGTGTCCACATGAGCAGCTATTTATGCTGCCTTTACTTAAACAAGTGCCAAATCTCAGAAACATCTTACCAGGGTTGCAAGCCTTTTACTTTTTGCAATTGCATTCATCATGTTCAAATTTATATCAGGCAATGATTCTGTTGGCATTGAGTAACAGTATCGTTGGATTACAGTTTTATCGATCATTATTGTCAGCCTTTTTGTGATCATATTTCATGTTGGGGTTAAAGAGCCGAGGTTGCAACATCACAAAGAACCAAAAAGTTGGAAAAGGATTTCATGGTTTTACTGGTTCAAAAAAGGTTTTATATTATCAGGTTGCTTTGGTTTATATGCTTGCTCGAGTTATAACAAATGTTTCACAGGCTCTGCTTGCTTTTTACCTTATAGATGATCTACATATGCATGAGTCCTCTAAGGCTGTGGTGCCTGCTATTATCTACATTTTCAGCTTCATGGCCTCCATATTTTTGCAGGAGTTAAAATGGACTAGATATCTACTTAAAGCCTTTTTCACAGTGGGTGCAATTCTATGGATGTTTACTCAAGTGATAGAAATATGGATCAATTGTCAAACATGGACACAGACACTATGTTGGAACTCCATAGAGATGGGATTGTTGTTCCAAGGATTCCACCAGGAATATCTAGAACAGCTTTAGCGGCTTCTCTAATAAGACATGGCTGGAGTCTGGCAAAGATTTATACCAAGTATCAAGAAGCTGTGGATGCATGGCGGCATGAGAGGCAAGCGTGCAAACATTAACAAGCTATTTTGGAATGGGTTTTACATAAGATAGAAGAAAAGGCAGAAGTAATTTTAGATGAAAGAGCTGAACATGCCAGGATGATTGAGTCCTATATTGTAATGGAACAGAAGCTGCAGCAATCTATGACTGATCAAGGAAATTTAGAAAACTCTATAATGCATCTGAAGGCTGATTTGCGGAAGAGGGAGCGGGAATACAGTATCGCCCTAAAATAAATCTAGGACCTTCAAGCCCAGGTTGCAGTGCTTTTAAAAGAATGCGGAGACATTCAACTTCGATTTGGTATTAGTGAAGGTGTTTCTAAAGATGATGCTATTATTAATGCTGTTCCTCAGGCCCACAATGAAACTGCAGTTGACAAAGTGATTTCTGATAGGCTTTTAACATTCAAAGATATTCATGGAATGGTGGAACAAAATTGTCAGCTTCGTAGCTTTGTACGTACTCTTGCCCATCAGAATGAACAAAGAGAACAAGAGATCAAGGAGGCATTTGACTTTGAACTTAAGAAGCATACCAATGAGGCAGCCTCCAAAGTTGCTGTCATTTTGAAAAAGTCTGAAGAGAAATCGAGTATGATTGAGTCACTCCAGGGCACTGTTGGAATGTATAAAAGGCTTTATGAGGAAGAGATCAGAAATCGATCTTTCTTTCAGTATCCTACGGAAGGTTGTCCAGGTGAGGGCAGGAATGATCTTCGGAAGCTTGTGGAAATTTCTCAGGAAACTACTCACAAGATGCAGGATCAGTTTGCTGAAGAGATTAGGCGTCTAAAAGAAGATATAAAAGCAACCAAGCATGAAGTCAATGCCCTACACTCTAAGCGTGACCGACTTCATTTGGAAGCAACCTATGCTTTTGAAAGGTTAAATTCATTTATGAGGGATTTAGAAAACCAACGGAATGAGATGAATGCTATTCTAGCAAGGAATGTAGAGTTTTCCCAAATGATAACAGAGTATCAACGGAGATTGCGTGAAAGCTCTCAGAGTACTTAGGCAGCTGAGGAGCGTGCTAGGAGGTTTCAAATGGAGGTCTCTGTACTAGAACATGAAAAGGAAATTCTATCGAATGCAGAGGAAAGGGCATCAGAGGAAGTGATTCTATTGTCGGATAGAGTACATCGATTACAGGATACTGTGGATACAATTAAGAATGTAGATGAAATTCGTGAGAGTTCAAGACTGAGGCTGGCAAACTTAAGCAATCATTGGAGAGTGAAGTCTCTTCCTTAAAGAAAAGGATGTCAGATTTAGAATTTGAAGTAACTGAGAAGGAAGTAGCAGCTGCAGCACTAAGACACCTGGAAAATTCACCTCCTTGTCATATTGCATCATTTGAAGATACAGGCAGAACTCCTTCCATTAAAATTTGAAGAGCAGCAAGCGTTTGTAGTGGTGTAACACTTAGACAAAAATAGGGTTTTTCTGATTGTTATGCTGAAGATGATGACTACAGCTCAGCAGTTTCGTAGCGCGCTACGAAACTGCTGAAGCTAAAACAATCTAATATCAGACAGCTTAGAGACGGTCTTGTCTTCACAAATGGAAAACAATGGACATCACATCAATAAGTCATGTTTTAAAACAGTGGACAACACATCATAGACGTGGCCACCCGTCATGTTTTGAGGAACAAAAATCAAAAACCGACTTATGTGGAATTGAAAACCATAAAGCTGAGAAGCAAGGATAGTCTCCTAATTTTTCTGAACAGTGAAGAAGATACAGCATTCAAGAGAGCGTGGAGCATTGAACACTCATCTAAGCCAAACCGAAAGAGAACCAGATGTCAAAGAAAGGGATTATCTTAATCAAAGCCATTATGCATGTAATATGGAGTTAGAGTCATATTTGATTTAGAACTCTTTAAAAAACTCCAGTCAGCACTTTATCGTATTTAATAGTTAGATTAATAGTTGATAGGTGTCATTAGAGATAGTTATCGAGTTATTAAATTCCCCTCATGCTGGAGGAGGAAACTGGAATTAGTTAAAATAAGGATTATAAATAGCTAAAACAGGGATGTAACAAGGGTTGGATATTTTATAAAAAACAGAGGACTGTTTTAGCTTATGTGTGAACAGAATTTCAGTAATGCAAATGACTGCTTTTCTTCTCAGGATTCACAATGGATCTTCTTGTTCAAATGTGTGATGGTATATTTCTTTAATGTTCTTTAAACAGTTTTACAAATGCATAATCACTCAGAATTCATTGATAATGCTCTAACTTCCTGTATGCCTTTGCAAACTGTGGTTTCATGTGAGTTATGTTTGAACATTTAGATGTTAAGTGCCCTGATTTCTATGAAAAGATAGTGCTGTTGTTTACTGAGGTATGAGTGACTCCATAAGCCCAATGGGAATCAATTTAATATTTTGTCCAGCCAACATACTTGTTCATTGTGTCTTATAAGAGTTAGCCATCTTGTCATAGGTCAACAGTAATAACCTTTGAGAGAGCCCTCTCAGGCTAAAGAGGCTAAGCTTTAGCCAAAGTCTGGTTTGAAATAGTTACTTGAAGTTAGCCTGGTCTGCAGCCTTCTAGGGTTTGATTTTGAGATAACAACATCATTGTAAAGGAAGGGAAATAAGTTCGAATAGACAAAGGAGTGTGAGGTGAGTTTTGAGCAGCTTAAGTAGTCGTTGACACATGCACCAGTGTTACAAATTTCACATATGGACAAAGAGTTTTTGGTATGCACAGATGCTTGCAAGAGAGGGCTTGGTGGATTTCTTATGCAGGATGGACAAGTGGTATGCTCTGAGTCTCGGAAACTAAATGAGCATGAGTATAACTACCCGACACATGATCTTGAGTTAGCACTGATCATACATGCATTGAAGATGTGGAGACACTATCTTTTTAGGAGGAGGTTTGTACTTATGAGTGATCAATTTGGTTGAGGTATTTTTTTGACTAGCCAAATCTGAAGGCCAGGTGGGCTAGATGGTTGTCCATGATTAGCAAGTTCGATTTTGAGATCAATTACTTCAATGGTAAATGGAACAGGGTGGAATATTCTCTTAGTATATGGGTGTAGGTACATAACTTGGCAATTATGAGCTCCTATGGGACAAACTTACAAGATAGGATCCTGTAGGTAGGACAACATGATGTTAGGTATATGGAGAGTGTGCACAGGTTGTAGTAGGGTACAGGTATAGGTGTAGGTGTAGGTGCACAAGGTATAGATTATTGTCTTACAACTGATGGATTGGTTAGGTTCTGAGATAGGATATATGTACATGATAACCATGAGCTCAAGAAGGTGATCTTCAGGGAGTTTCATGGAAAAGCTTATTCAAGCCACCCAGGTTATCAAAATACACTGACAGTAATGAAGAGATATTATTATTGGCCGAATTTGAGATTTAGGAGAGTTTGCGGCAAGGTGTTTTGACTATCCGTGAGTGAAATCAGATTGTAAACATCTAGGTGGACTGCTACAACCAATTGCAATTCCATAATGGAAATGGGAGGTTATTTCCATGGATTTCATCATAGGGTTGTGTAAGAAAGTGAAGCAACATGATTATGGTCATTGTGGACAAATTAACAAATTTTGCACACTTCATTCCAATGAAGTCTACATTCTCAGCTAGCAATGTGGCATAGGTATTCATTAGAGATGTACTTAGACTACACAGTGTTCCAAATAAGATTGTGTCAAACAAGGATGTGAAGTTTTGGAAGGAGTTATTTATAGGTTTGGGCACAAAGTTGACCTTCAGCACAAATTATCATTCATAGACTGATGGACAGATAGAGAGGGTCAACATGATATTGGAGGACATGTTGAGGATGTATGTGATGCATCATTAGCGAAAGTGGGAAGAGTATCTCCCTTTGGTAGAGTTCACATACAACAACGTTTATTAGGAGTCATTAAGGATGAGTCCTTTTGAGGCATTGTATGGGCGTAGTTGTAACACTTCTATGAGTTGGAGTGATCCGGTTAGAAGGGTATTAATTATACGAATATGTTGGTGGACATGGAACATGAAATGCAAGTGATCAAGAAGAATCTAAAGGCAACACAGGATAGGTAGAAGAGTTACATAGATAGGAACAGGTTTTTCAAGGAGTTCCAAGTTTGGGAACATGTGTACTTGAGCATCAAACTAAAGAAGTGCTCCTTGTGGATTGGATCATGTGCTAAGCTGGCACCACAGTTTTGTGGACCCTTCAGTATCACTTACAGGATTGGACTAGTAGCCTATCGACTTGCATTGCCTCTGATAGTGAAAGTCCATGATGTTTTACATGTATATTTTCTTAAGAAGTATGTTAAGGATGTTGATCATGTGATTGACTGGTTTATATTGTAGGTGGAACTAGATGGATAATTCCAGCCAGAGCCTCAATATATATTGTAGAAAAAGGTGCTCATGCTCTGGAACCAAGCAATTGAGCAAGTTAAAGTGCAAGGGAAGCACTTTACGCCCGATGAAGCTACATGGGAGATGGCAAATCAGATGCAAACTATGTATCCTTCTTTGTTTGTCAGTTGAGGCAAAGAACCTTCGATATGGTGGTTTGGTATATGCTTTGATATGGTGTTTTGGTATATGCTTTGATATGGTGTTTTGGTATATGCTTCGATATGGTATCTTGATATATGCTTACATATGGTGTTTAGTATATGTTTTGATATATTTTTTGGCATCTATTTTTTGTATATATTGTGAGTGATGTTGCTATATGTACATATGTATATGGATGTAAATACTTCCATGAGCTATGTTATAAAGCTCCACTATGCAGTATGGGTTTTATGTCACTATTATTATGTTGTCATGTTACTATGCTATCATGTGGTTATGTTATCATGATGTTATGATGTTATGTGGATTGGAGCTCAGCAGGATGATCATTGTAAATATACTCTAATGAGTTGTATTATAAATATCCACTATGTGGTATGTTATCATGTTGTCATGATGTTTTGTTTTGAGTATATTTTTCATTGTAAATACTGCATTGAGTTATGTTATAAAGCTCCATGAGTAGTATGTTCTTTTCCAGCAGGTTTCTGAGGTATATGCATGATTTAACATCGAGGACAGTGTCCCCCAAAGGGGAGGGTTTTGTAATAGCCTGGTGAAAATTCCATGCAATAAAAGTTAAAAACAATAACCACAGTTGATGTGACACTTATTCCAAGCTTAATATTGTGGAAGACATCCTAGGGGGTGTTCATTTGGTTTTTTATGGCTAAGGAAATTGGAAAAGGCAATGATTAAGGCCTTGGAAAGGAAAAATGGCATTTTTGCCACATTTATTTATGAAAATAATGGAAATTAGGAGAAAAGGGAGGTGAAAAGTCACAGGTTGCATGTGAGGAGAAAAATGAAGGAAAATAATGGAAAATGAAGAAAATAGAGGCCTCATTCATAAAAAGGCTTTTGAGGATTAGTTGGTAACCTTTTTTCAGTTGAGTTTTGGAGCTCTCTCATTATTCTCTCTCTCTCTCTCTCATAGTCTTGGACACTTAGATTTTGCTTGGAGCATTTTGGCATTGGATCAAGAAAGGAAAAGAAGGAAAGAGGAAGCAAAGATCAAGCAGGGAAAGGTATGATCAAGTAGCTACAACAATATTCATTGCAGGTATCGACTTGCATGCATATTTTACTTGATGTATTTGTCATGCATAGTATTTCATGTGGTTTTTTTCTATCATGGCATAGGTTTTCCCAGGTGTAACCGTGTTTTCAGTTCATCCTTGCCATTTCTGGACAACCATGGTGTGATGGGGTCCTCATGTTTTGGTTGATCTAGATTGTCGGATGGATTTGAAGTTGAGTGAAGTGGATCTCTGAAATGATAGAACACATGACCTAGTAACCCCTAAGCCGGACTGTGGGTTGTAGTAAAGACAGATTTTGTGTTGCCTTAGATGGCCTAGGAATCCTTGTCGGTGAATGACTGGATATACGGTAAAGCCTAAAGTTCGTTTTCTGTCTGTTGGGCCTAGTAATCCTGGGTTTGGGATATGCAGTAAAGTGTGGAGAGTCTGTCTCAGTTTAGGGCCTAGTGATCCAGGTTTGGATTGTGGTAAATCTTGAGAGAGTAGGAGACAGGGAAATTCCTCACGGTGTTGGTGGAGAAATCTGGTGACATCCATGGTTGTTTGGCCTAGTGATCAGGTGGAGATCACATAAAGCCTATTATGATGTATTCATTATGTTGGCTTAGAGATCCGGGATGGATTATAGTAAATCATGGTTCTTATTGATGAGGGTGAGGTGGTTTAGCCCTAGTTAGTTCTTTTGGTTTGAGTCCCACATTCATGCTTGGAATATGGCATGGGGGTGAATGGATGACAAGAGATTTGGCTCAGCCATTTTATGGTCGCGTGGAACGTGGTAGTCCCATCTCTGGTCGATTCATTGCATTCATTAATGAAAGATTCATTCCATTGATTTTCATGTGCAAACGTATTGACGTATATGTGGATTTTCATGGCTGATATATTTATGGTATTTATGTTCATATTATGTTGGTTATGTGTATATTTTATGATAGCAACTATGCATGGCTCTCAGCATTATTTTACTAATAAATGAATGGATAGTGTATATATGGCCTAATATATGATGATGCAGCAAATGACATGAGGGAACAATGGTTCATAACGATTCTTAGATAAGTATGAGATCCCTACACTCAATTATGTTGTTTACACTTATAGGTTACATGTTGATGATAAGTTTGACAAAATGCCTCGCATGGCTAGTAGGGGTCTAGTTATGGTCTCGTTGAGCTTATTTATTTTGCATCAATATTTCCCTGTATTTTTAATGATTTCAAGATATCACTCCATTATGGGCAGTGATATCACTCGGCCCTGGGCCTGAAAAAGTGGCTTAAATCTTGAGGTCACTACATAGAATTGGAAATTTTGGTCCACAGTTGCTAGTAGGAAGGCTTGTGAGGGCGAATTTAGGTTTTATGGTCGCTCCCTTGCCCATATCATTGGATCGACTATGGCCTAAGAGATCCAAAACAATAGTGGGACCCAGGGATAGGTTGTCTGAGTGGCTGACTTGTCTCCTAAGGCTTCTGTTGATGATGTTGGATGACTGTGTGTGATGTTTTCATCGATTCCACTTCCTTAAAGTCACATAGGAGGTCAAATCTCATCAGAGTAGCTTCTTGTCTCATGTTTACCTGGTTGGCATGGTTACTTGGCTGGATGTGTGAGGATGATGTTACACCATCTTTGGAAGAGCAGGACCTATCACGATGTTGCTCACTATGGATTGGTGTTACTATTTGAGAATTAAGCTATCAGCTAAAGAACTGCTTTGATAGATGGAAGATCAAGCATTTTTACTATCTTTTTATCTTGTTTTGTACTTGTGAAACCGTTGTATAGTTTTGGGATATTCTTGATTACCACAAAGTTTTGAGTTTGTTAGTCATGCTATTCATGTAATGCCAATTGTGTATAAGTATGGCACACATGGAAAGACGCGGGATCATCTCTTTTTCTCTGTGTATTAGTCAGACTTACATTCTTTAACTCTTTATGCAATTTAATAAGAGTAGCAACATATTGTTAGTTTTGTGAGGTTTATAATTCCTTGGCCACAACCCTGATCGAAGAGGTGGGCCCACTCTTTCGATCAGGCATCGTTGAAATAAGCTTGTGTTGTAGTTATATGTGCTATTATTTGTATTGTTGTTATTTGTATTATCATTCTTCTTTCCTTCTTTTTATTATTCAGGATTTCTATTACTTAAATTTGTTTTTAATCTTATTGTCGATGCCTTCATTGCCATCACTATTATCCTAGATGGATAATGTTGTATTGAATTAGAATTATTTTAGGCCAACGAATTTGTGGGTATTTCTTAGATGATCAATACTAGGTATGGAACTTGTAGCCTGCATATACCTTGCATGATAATCTTGAAACAACCAGACGAACTCTGGGTTGACAATAAATATAATAAGGGGCTAAATTATAAGCCAATATTGAGAACCACAATAGTCTTTAGCATCCTATTCTAATTATTCTATCTTCTCTCCTCATTTCCCTCCCATTTACTCTTAGTCCTCCTATGACATTTTAAACTTTTTCCCTCTTATGATCCTTAATTCCTTCCCACCCCCCCCCCCCCCCACCTTTATCGAAGTTTCCATCCCCCTCCGATGTCTTTATTGTTGTTTGGAAAAAGAAATAAGTTAATAAAAACAAATTGGCTAGAGTGGCCCCTCTTGTGGTGCCTCTGGTGTCCCTTCCTCTCGAACCCTTGGAGCACAGTTTTGTACTGTTGGAAGTCGATAATCAAAGTCATATCTCTGAACATTAGGTGAATTAGGGGAAAATCCAAATTCCTCTCCCTTAGGAGGTTATTATAATATCATTGCTATTTTCTTATGCCATTTCCAGAAACCATGGTATCAGGGTCTAAATCCCAGCAATTCTTCTCCAAATTTTTGTCTGGTTGGTGTGTTTGTGTGTCAAATGCTAAAGGTCAACATGGTGGCCTCGCTACCATCTAGGACTCTTCTATCTCCTCTTTTGCTGCATTTCAATCAAAGGTGGGGCTTATTCTTGAATGCAGGTTCAAGGGTTTTTCTAGGCAAGTGAATGTTGTGAATTGCTATGGGCCTTATAATAAGAGGAGGGATTTTGGGATGTTTTCTAGAACAATGGTCTCCTGGGAAATAACAAGTTGATTCTTATTGATGATCTAAACTTAACTCTATATGCCAATGAAATATGGGGCAAGAGAGCTAGGAAGGACCCACTTGATCTATAGTTTAAATTTTTGTTCCAAAATGTGGGACTAATTGATGTATGCACTAGTACAAAATGACTAATTAGCTACTAAGAAAATGACTAAAATTTGCATATAAACGACCATTTTTTAGTCGGCGACCAATAGTGGCCAATTTACAGTATATTATAACACATACAACTTTTAGTCGTATTTAGCCTAGCCATTAATTGGTTGTCTCATTTTTATCATCTAGTAGTATATTTAGTCATAAATTTAGTCATTACTTTCCACAATTAATACCAAATACACAACAAAATATACTACTACATGATCACCCAGGAAAACCAATTAATGACCAAAGAAATATGACTAAAATGTTGGTTGCATTATAAGATACTATAAATTAATGACTAATAGTCATATATATGCAAATTTTAGTCATTGTTTGAAACCAATTAATGACCAACGAAATATGACTAAATTTTGGTCGTGTTTTAAGATACTATAAATTAGCTACTAATAGTCATATATATGCAAACTTTAGTCATTATTTGTAATCACAAATTTATCATTTACAGTAGTCATTTATCTTTTTTTGGTAGTTTCATATTCATTATATAAATGATTGATTTACCAATTTATATTCATTTCATTTACTTTCATTAATAATCATTAAAAACAATTAATTTAGTTGTTGTACACTCGTTTTATTTGTGTTCAACATTAATCAATATAAACTACTAATTTAATAGTCTTAGTTTTAGACTGATTTTATGTGTTCATTATTAATGAACATCAATTAATTAGTATGACTTTGCGACTAAATAAAAAAATGTCATAAAATGTGCATTTTCACCTAATATAAAAACGCAAAGTTACACATGTTAATTAAAATAGTAAATAATATCAAGTACAACTATAAATAACTGCAACCATATAAATTGTATTATATGAAATAACAAGTACTACAATATGATTTTCCAACTTAATATTGGTTGGGCTACAATTTACACATGAAATATTGTTTTATCGCTCCAAACCATTATCATTGTGTTGTCAAGGCATTGTAGGTGAAGTCACCAGCTCTAAAGACTTCACTATTAGTATGCACGATATCGGGTTTAAAGGTATCACTAGACTGATTATCTTCTCTCTCTTTTTGCATTTGTCGTTCCAACGTTATTGTTCTCCTCTTTCTTAAATTCCTGCTTCTTACCATCAATACTGAGTTTCTCTTCTAAATATGAAAGAAGATACAAAGTAAAGTATAAGACATGAGAGACGATGGACACTATAATATAAACTAAATTAGACTATAAAATATTTATATGACATATACCTCAACATCAACAATGTCAATGCCATTTTTACCCAAAAAAGCAAGAAACGCGAACAAGTTTCCTTCAGTTGGGCAATAGTGGCCACTATGTGGACAGATGACCTGTATAAACAAATAAAATAAAATGTTGTCATAGAAAAGAATACATTACAAACATAGTATTCAACCTTCAGGAAAATCTTAGGCACAATCATGCCAACTAAGTTACATGCTAAAAAGCTCAAATTGTAGATAGCCTGTGAAAAACTTGAGTGTTTTGTAGTTGACTTAGTGATACAATCTTTGAAATTTATTTTGATTGGCTTTCTAGTTTTTTCAATGTAGGATTTTTTACAAAAGTTATATACAAAAATATTTCACAAGGTTTGGAAAAAATTGTAATATTCCTATTATAAATATTATAAATATGATAATGAGTATACCATGGATATACATAAGGGAAATTAGTGCTAGGAGTGGGATAGTGGAAGGAAATGTTCTTGATTTCAAATAGAGCGATAAGTGAAAGCCTTTGTCAATTTGAGGGATGGATTAAGTTATATTCATTATTGTTAGCCTTACTCTCACATTAGAAACAGTTCTAAGTCCAAATGATTAAATTAATTAAAATCATGAAAGTTAGGATTTAATCCTACTTTTCTAGATTGAGTTTGCTCTCATGGTTAGGAGTCAGTTTAGGCTTAATTGGTTGAGAGATTCTCTCCAACTAGTTAGGCTCCTAGATTAGTGTGTTGTTGAGATATTTCCTCAACCAAGTTTGTTCAAGATAGATGCACAATCATGAGACAACTTCCTCATGTATTTATATGTATCATAAACATTATTTTAATAATGAAATTCATGAGAATGAGAGACTACATGAAAGTCTCTCATGCCTTTTCTGCCATGTCTGTTTTTTCTATATTTCTAATATTTATTTTATGAGTGAGTGTGTTATTACTTGTTTATTAGTTTTCTACATGTGGTATCAGAGCCTATATAGATCTGACTCCCTCCTCAAAAATATGGAAGAAATCTAAATAATTAATCGTTACTCTATACATAGCTTAGTCAGCGATAGGTTATAGAGTAAGAATAGATAGTTGTGTGTGTGAAAGACCGGCGTGAGTCTTTGTAGAAGATAAGAGTCGCCAATGAAGATCATGTGGACATTGCTTTTTGTAGCTACATTCATGTGGAAGAGATCAACCCCGTGTGGAACATCTATTAAATTACTTCCATAGAAGTGTATGAATGTTGTCCTGGAGACATCCTTAAGAGAAAGTATGTAAGCTACACCACAAAGGAGGAATCATTGATTGTCTAGGACGATGGCCGCATGAACCATTGAACAAGTGACAATTTGATAGAACTGAGATTTTTTTTATATATAAGTATTGGGATGAAAACCTATCATCATTTATAGGTAGATGGGGCTGCACCTGTTTGACATTTGAGGATTAATTAATAAGAGCTGATCAGACATTCAATTTCTTCAATATAATAGTCAGATCCATGAAGTCAACATCAATATTGGAAATCAAACATTTTTTTGTGTCAACTGCATGAGGAGAAGGAAGCTATCCATGAAGATACAAGCAACTTATTTTCTGTTCATATGCAGTTTCACTATGCGTTCTGGGAAATACATCAGAGACGAGGAGATTCAGGATAGAAAGCGCGACCTGTTAGGGTAAGCAATTTCACAAAACCCAACAACAAATCAAATCAAAGACAGAATTAGCAAATTCTCTCCAATGTTCACTGAGTGGCATAGGGGTTGAGGTGTGAACTATAATTCAACATAATAGGACCTGTAGAGATCCATACATGGAGTGAGGGAGAGAAAAAATCCTCAAGACAATGTCTCTACAAATTTTTATATATCCATCCGCTATTGGTTCCTCACATGCTTGCTTTGTTGGATAGTTGTTCCCAATAAATACTGTTGATAAAAGCAATGAACCGAGAAATTAGAAAGGAGGAGATGCAGTATTGAGTTCCTGATCTATGGCACATCCCTCAAGAAGAAGTGAAGTCAATTTTTTTTTGTTCAAATGTGATGGCTGCATGTGCCCAGAAAAGTCAAACGCCAATTGGACTATTGTTTGTGATCTACCATAAAGATACATGGCTCCTGATCAAACATTCACAACTATAGCTATTACGATTTAGATATGCAGAGACCAATTAGAGGGCTTGTGGGTGGTTTTAAGGGAGCGATTGTAGTAAAAAAGGCACTTGATCACGTGTGTGAGGAAAACTATCATGTTAAAGAGAGCTTGCTGCCAGGAGTTCAAGCATTAGCAGTGTCGAGATCTACGACACAATGGAAACATGTGAAACATATGTCGAAGAACAGAATAGGTTAATTGAGTGTGGATCTCTCTCTGGTGAGTTATGAATAATTGTTATGCATGCCGTATTTATTTTAATTATAAATGGTTGAGACAATTGCATGATGCGTGCTTTAAAAAAAATGGATTCATTGACATTTTAAAGTGAACATAAAATTCACTTTTTCAATTTTTTTTTAAATGAACTTTTTAATGGGAGTTTTTTAAAAGAAAAGAGATTAAAATTAATGGTGGGATAAGAGTGATTATAAAGTTTTTATGGAATTTTAAGGAGACAAGGAGTGTTTGTAATTTTTTCTTTTTATATGGAGTGATAAGGTAATGGGAAGATAATTTTATAAGAAACTGTATTTTTTGAAAGAAGATGTGTTTTCTTATTTATAAAGTGATGTTTTTGGAGTAATAAGGGTATGTTTTAATATTTTGGAGTGATAAATTTTTTGGAGTGAGGAGTAAGAGGTCATTTTTGTACATTTTGGCAAGATAAGGAGTATTTCTATTGGAGTAATAAGTGATTTTTGTACATTTTGGCAAGATAAGGAGCATTTTTAATAGAGTAATAAGTGATTTTGTGGAGTCATAAGATGCCTATTTTGTAAATTTGGAGTGATAAGTGAATTTGTTTGAGTGAAAATCATTATTGTAATCCAAAGTAATATTTTACTTTGAGAGTGATTAAGCCAGTGCAGGAAGTTTTTTGAGGACAATTTTCTTCCAAAGTTTGCAAGTGTGGCATTCTCATTGAGAAGTTTCCATGACAAAGTTGTGACATTGAAGAATGATGTACTCTAGAAATTAATAAAATCATAAATTTTGTGGTGCTTGTGTCCTAGATCCGCCCGAAATTGAATAAGGGGATCTTAGGTACACTGTGTGTAATGAATGTCTGTGCATGACTTGTGTTCATATTATTTCTTTGTATTATGCTTAAACAACTACATGCACATAAGCAAGCTTAAGTATAAGAACTCTTAGTCAAGCTCCTTTAATCAAGCTTAAGTACACAAGCACAAAGCGTCACATCATCAACTTGATAAGATGTTCTTCCAAGCAAGTACATTTCACATCATGTAATCAAAGCAATCAAGTTAAGGATGCTACAAAATCAGGCATTTCAAGCCAAGATGACATCAACATCATCAACACTTTTTGTATCACTTGTAGATAAACATTTTTTCACTGAATTGTACGGGTGCATTCTTAGTTGTAACTGACACCCTAATTTGAATTGCTAATTTGATGGTGACACACATTCAACTGCCCCAAATTCTTAACAATTTGATTTTATCATCAGTTGACGACATGGTGAACATTAGCAAAACAATTCCTAGTGATATTCAAGTGCATCTTCAACATGCACATGAAATGATTAAGTTTCTTCAACTGGAGTCGCAACTATAAAGAGATGAGTTGCAACAGAAGAATAAAGCTTCCAAGTCTTTCATTCGTATAGATGAAGATAAAGATGTTGATTCCAAGTCACTGATCCAACCAACTTCAAGTGTCAAAGTGGTCCTTGATTCAGTTCAACTTTCTTCCAAACCAATCATCAAGCCATGGGAAGAAATCCAAAGTAACAGAAATCAACGAGGCTTAGGATATGTCAAAGATGATGCCAAATTGCATATCCTAGATTATTCAAGGCCCTTTAAGTTTGCTAGTGTAGGGTTTCTTGCACAAATCACATCGGCTAGTTCTAAGAAAGTTGAAGACAAATAGAAATACACACAAATTGAAGTTGCAGAAAAAAAAGAGATGTGAGCAAACTGAAGTTGCAGTCAAACCAAAATGCCTTCATTGTCAAAAAACCAGTCATCTGGAAGATCAGTGTTTTGATCTCCATCCTTGTCACCATTGTGATGAGTCAAATCGTTCATCATCACAATGTAGCAAACAACAACAATCAACTAGATTGAAGATCGATTATTCATGGATTGATCCCTAGGAATGGTCATCCACGATCAGAAGATTGTATAAGTTTTACAATCGAATTCACTCACACATGTTACAACCAACAGTAAAAATGAAGATGATACTCTCATGCAGTTGAATGGGGGAGTACACCAGTGAACCAATCCTACACCTGAAGGGGGGGAGTTTAGAAATAATTTGAAGAAAATTGTCTCTCCTTTCAGCTGACAAAGGGGGCAAAATGTCAATGAAATAGACAGTGTTTGTCAGACTGAAAGTCTTGACAAAATCAGTGAAGCAGCCAGTGGGAATTTTCATCAGCAAGTGAGCATCAACAAAATTCGCCAGTGGGTGATCCGTAGCAAAGTCAGCCATGAGCAATTTTCAAACACAACAAAAGCAATATTGAGTTGCTTTTCAATGTCATCAGCTAGTGGGCATTCTCAATATTTTGTCAGTGGACAAAGAATGTTGATTGCAAGCAAAGGAAATATGGATCCTTTTGCAACTTGGCATGTGATGGAGTTGTCAAGCACCATTCAGAGATGAATCAGACATGCAGCTGATTCATTTTCTCTTCAGATTTGAGTTTTTTTAGCGTCCAACTTTGGTGGTTTTTCAGGAAATTTTTTTTTTAGGATCAACAGTTTTAGCATGAGAACTTGGAAGATTCTTCTTGTTTCTTAATTTGGACTTATCATTGAGGGGGGGAATGTTAGCCTTACTCTCACATTAAAAGCAATTCTAAGTCCAAATAATTAAATTAATTAAAATCATGAAAGTTAGGATTTAATCCTACCTTTCTAGATTGAGTTGGTTCCTCATGGTTAGGAGTCAGTTTAGGCTTAGTTGGTTGAGAGATTCTCTCAAACTAGTTAGGCTCTTAGATTAGTGTGTTGTTGAGATATTTTCTCAACCAAGTTTGTTCAAGACAGATGCACTATCTTGAGACAACTTCCTCATGTATTTATATGTATCATAAACATTATTTTAATAATGAAATTCATGAGAATGAGAGACTATAGGAAAGTCTATCATGCCTTTTCCGCCATGTCTGGTTTTTCTATATTTTTGAGTGAGTGTGTTATTATTTGTTTATTAGTTTTCTACAATTATGAAGGAGTTAGCGAGATGGCTTTTTTTCTCTTTTAAATCTCTAAATGACTTGAGTAATAAAGACTTCAGAATATTATCTATATATATATATATATATATATATATATATATATATATATATATATATATATATATTCAAAATAATTATAGACAAAAACATTATAAAAACCAAAACATTTTCATTATTTTGATTTATATCTTAATAGTAATAAAATATCAATAAGTTCGGAGTGTAGCTCAACTGAAAAGTACCAAACCAACTTAATTTCCTATTTCCTTAAATACAAATATATATGTAGATATAAAATTAACATTTAAAAACTACTTCTTAACTAATTAAAAAAGAAACAAATCAATTATTAAAAAAAAATATTTACAAACTGAGCATTCGATTTTCATGAATATAGAAAATACAAAAAATATATTTTTTAATGAAAATACATGCATTTATATTAGGTCACACAACCAACAAAAATGAAAATAAACGCTGCACATGATGAAGGTAACTTCGTTAAAAATAATTGAGGAGAACCCCTCATATGGTGGGCCCTTAAATTTGTATGTCATTCGATTTTTATGAATATAAAAAAATACAAAAAATAATTTTTTTAATGAAAATACATGCATTCACATTAGATCATGCAACCAACAAAAATGAAAATGAACGCTGCACATGATGAATGTGAGTTCGTTAAAAATAACTGAGGAGAAACCCACATAAGGTGGGCACTTCAATTTGTATGTCAAACTATTCACCAGGGTAGTGGAGGTGATTCTCAGCCAAGGATCGACCTCATTAAACAGTTGGTCAGCATGTGTGGAGTAGATACACTTGCTCTCAAATTTATGTTTACAATATCAATCATGTGGTCTGCACTGCGTGCACTGAGTTCATCAACTAGTTTTCCTACACCGAGTTCATCAACTAGTTTTCAAAAGTGAAATGAATCCTCACGCGAATGAATTAAAAGTGAGTAAAAAGGGAGTAAAGGACTGTTATTGTTAGATTACGAACTGGGAGTATATAATCAGTGGCAATGCTACCCTATTTTCACAGTTCATTGCAACCACCCAAAGAGAGTATTTACTTTTTAATTCTTTCAACATCACTTATTTCATAGCATATGTAACTCCTAGGGTCTTTAAAACAGGCCACCTTATCTTCCTTACTAGCCATAAAATAGAAATCCATTACAGACCTCAAGAATAGATCAAAATGCACTCACATAGGCTCTATCCACTCTAAATTTGGTGATGAACCCTTCACAAAAGAGGTTAGTTTGGTCTAAATGACTGGGAAACAATAACCCTTCCCTTCACTTGTCTTTTCTTGAGACTTAGGACTAGCAAGATACCGTAAGTGACCTTCACTTGACTTCCTTTCTCTCTTTCCTCCAAGATCGAACCAAAGATAGCCCCAATGCAGAAACCCTAACTTCGACCTGCACTTGGGAGAGAGAGACCTAGCCCAAACTCTTCGACCTCTTATTCATCCTTCTTCTTCGACCTTTCTTAGCCCTCTTCTTCACATAGTATGAGATGTGAGTGATTGAGGCTAATGGAGGACGAGTTTATGCTTATATATAAGCTTCTTCAAGGGTAGACGTGGCTCTTCATGTAGACCAACTTGAAAAATTCTAGGCCGACCTAATCTTGGAGGTATTTTGACACTTTAAAGACAAAATAATTTTTTCTTTATACGATACAATGTTCCCATATGGTCTTCAATATATGACCATGACTCTTAAACCTAGGAAAAACCCTATAAGTGCTCAATGGGTTTTTGATCTATAAACTAAAAGAACTTGAGAATGAAACCCATGCTCCATTAATACAAATTTCTCTTCATTTTTAGGCTGATAGGTCTTCTTTTGAATCAGTGCATCTCTAGTTTTTCCCTACACTTCTGGTTTCCACCTGAAATTTGTGCACAAATTTTTACACCCACCCTTATGCTCCACTTGACATCTGTGTGCCTAGAGTTCCAAGAGGGTCTGACAGATAAGAGTGTGCGAAGAAGACAAAATACTTAGGCACTTATGCTTCATGTTAATGCCATGATCCTCTCAACGGCTCAATCGTACTGTTGTCACCATGCATGCATGTATGTGTGTAATTAGGAGCATGTTTATATCCATTGAAAAGGTTTAACTATCATTGAATAATGGAGCGCTCCACTCCCACATGCGTAGCATTAATTAACCTGCACTTTGAAATAACTGGAGTTTTGTTTGAAGAAAATTTTCCTTTTTCTTGTATCAAGCAGAAATTAAATTCACTCCACTCCCACATGCGTAAAATCAATTAACCTACACTTTGAAATAACTGGAATTATGTTTGAAGAAACTTTTCCGTTATCAAGCATAAATTAAATTCATATAAAGCCTACAACTATTTCTTTTAAAATCTTGCAACTATTTCTTTTAAACTTGAACCAAAAATTTACATTCCAATCCTCACTCAATAGAATGCAAAATCTTATGGGATAGTCATTTTCCTGCATCAAATTTTGTGATTTAGGAATTTATCTGCACCGTTATTTGCAACTAGCTTATCCAATATTGCAATATCTGAATGAAAAATAATCTTCATGAAGAATATTGTTTCACCAGGAAAGTGTTTCAGGCTTGGAACCTCTTATGATTTAGGAATCACTAGATAAGTTTGCCTAAATAACTGGAATTCTATTTGAATAATTTTTTTTAGTATTAAGAAAAAATTAAATTCATGTAAACACTGGAACTATTTCTTTTAACGTTGAACAGAAAATTTACATTCCAATCCTCAATCAAATGCAAAATATGATGGGATAATTATTGTCCTGCGTCAAATTTTGCGATTTAGGAATTTATCTACATGAATTGTCCAATCTTGCAATATCCAAACAGAAAATAATCTTCATGAAGAATATTGTCTCACCTGTCAAGTGTTTCGAGCTTGGCACCTCTTATGATTTAGAAATCACCCGA
The DNA here is from genome assembly GCA_000404065.3 of Pinus taeda. NCBI lineage: Eukaryota > Viridiplantae > Streptophyta > Pinopsida > Pinales > Pinaceae > Pinus > Pinus taeda. The sequence goes on along the minus strand of APFE030630946.1, from coordinate 94,771 downwards.
TAAATTTGTCAAGGGCCAGCTACAACGCTATAAAACCCAATTGTTGAGGATCACCTATAGCGCTGGAAAACGAGATTAATGCATACTAATAGATTTTTCAGCTCATATTTGTTGGTTCAGTAAAAATATGCATTTAGAATCCCTTATATTGTGGTGGAGTTCGAACTCAAAGAAGGTCCAACATAAGTAACAGAAGAAATGATAAAATCAAACAAAGGATTTCTTATTCAAACCACAAAAGTTAAGGCCAATAGATAACATTCAAGGCTAGGCTTCTAAAATCAACGGTCACTTTTTTATGGAAATCTTGACTTCAATGATAACAACCAATTCAACTGTGGAAATATTCACTTCCACCAATACTTGCATAAAAAACAATGAGCAACTCTAAAAACACCATAGATGAATTACAAATAAATGTTGATGAGTGGAGCAATGTTGCTACTCCTTTCCTTCAGATCATTAATAATTTGACAAAACTTACACCTCACTCACATAAAAAAATCTATAGTATTAAGAAATAGCTATTTTTGTCTTCAACTCCCATATGAAAATAACAAAATGTTGTACAACCAAACATAAAAAGGGGTGCAAACACCAAAAACATGGCTCCCAACCCAATAACATCAACATGTTTTAGGATAGAAGGTATTGCAATGCTCCCAATTATAGAAGCTCCAGTCAAGAATTTTGCTGCATCCACCCATCTATTATTACAAATGTTGAAAATGATAGAAAATATCAGTTGCACACTACTTCGGAATTTTCAAAAATGATGAATAGAGTGGATGTTGTAAAAAATTCCCTCCACCTTCTGTACAACTAATAACTGAAGAATCTCCAAGTCCAAAAAATAACAATGGTATTGGGAGAATTATATAAAAAATGGCTGCGAAAAAATTCCACCTCCCAACATTAGTTTTGCACTAGTGCAGTTCATATCTTTAATTTTGTCTTCCATGATACCAACAGGAAAAAGAATTTTTGGTCTCAAACAGACACAAGAAATAGTACCTATTAGCATAGGCCACCAGTTCTTGTATAAAGCACAACCCTGCTTGTCACATAAGCCCAAAAACAAATGAAGAAAACCAAAGCAAAAAGAAATATTTGACAAAACCATAGACAATATGAGTCAAATCATAATTCCAGAAAAAATTTACACACCAGGCATTCCAAAATGATTTCAGTTGAAACCATAATCGCCAAAACAAAAAGGCTGCATTAATCCAAGCAATATTACACATGCATTGGAAAATTAGCCATCTAAGTCTGCCACAACATATAAGAATTTCAATGTTGAACCAATGTATTTGCACCTACACTGATGCATAAAACATTGCCAATTGTTGTAACCATTTCAATGTCATTGTAGATGCATCACAAGAGAACAATATACATATTAAAATAAATTGTTTACAGGAAAATGATAAAATATTGCAATGTTTCAATCTTTAAAGATAGAATGTTGCAAAGCTCAATAGAAATAGGTAACAAACTTGGGAACCCTGAGGATGGTGCGTCTCAGACTTAAGTATGAATCACAAATCAATTATAAAAAAGCATAATATTTTAACAGGGTTCAAGACATTGCAGGGCTGAGTTCTTTGCACTTACACTCATGCAAATAAAAATGCCAATTGTTGTAACCATTTCATTGTAGTTGTAGATGCATCACAAGAGAACAATCTACATAATAAAATAAATTGTTTAGAGGAAGTTGATATAATATTTTAATGTTTCAACTTCCAATATTAGAATTCTGCAAAGCTCAATAGAAATAGAGAACAAACTTGGGAACACTGAGAATGGTGTGACTCAAAGTATGAATCAAAAATCAATTATAAAAAAGCATAATATTTTAACTGGGCCCAAGACATTAAAGGGATAAAGTGGAAAAGGGACATAACATGAAAAGAGAGAGGGGGGCA